>QGSO01000540.1:376679-415538 GCA_011037825.1 Carya cathayensis
AAGGATGAAGCTTAGAGATTTTCTGTTGTGGAACAGAGATGGGCATTTTCTAAATTCGTTGAAAGCGATATAAAAAAGAAGCTTCGGTTGGCAAAGTTTGGAATGGTACCGAAACATAGCTTCCTTCAAGAAATCAGTTCTTGTCTGATCTCCACAACGCCAGAGAAGTTCTATGACAAAGTCGAAGAAGGAAGCATCATTCTGAAAAAAGCCACGAACTTCAGCTTCTGCAAGCAGGGTGTTTTGGTTAATGGCGACACACAACCTCTGGCTACTGATTTGGTCATTTTGGCTACTGGATTCAGAGGTGATAAAAAGCTCAAGGACATCTTCGTGTCCTCCACCTTTAAAGACTACATTGCAGGGTCCCCTAATTCAACAGTTCCCCTCTACAGGTTATTTTCTTTCTTTAAACCAAAATCATAATTCAATGATAGACAAAATAAGATGTAAATCTAAAACGCTCGTGCATAGGGAAGTTAACAATTGAAAATAAGGAAATGATAGTTGCTATGTATCAGGGAATGCATTCATCCAAGAATTCCACACTAGCAGTAATTGGGTTCTCAAGAGTGTTTCAAACTTGTATACCTCGGAGATGAGATGCCGATGGCTAGCCGAGCTCTTGACGGCACGTTCAGATTGCCCAGCATCAAAGATATGGAGAAAGATGAGCGAGAGTGGCAAGAATACATGAAGACATACTCGGGGCAATACTACAAGAGATCCTGCATTGGTGCTCTTCATATATGGTACAATGATCAGCTCTGCAAAGATATGGGATGGAACCCCAAAAGAAAGAAAGGATTCATTGCTGAGTTGTTTGAGCCTTATGGTCCAATGGACTATGCAGCCTCTTGAAGTAATGAACCCTGTTTGCGTGGTTCCTGAGCCCTGAGTTGCCAGTTATGTTGGTTCGTGCGTGCATGCTTTTGGAATCTTTGGATTCACTATCACTGCTGAGAATTTTCGCGCTTTTCATGTTTATTCATTCCAAAGAATTCGTGTTTGCGTTTAAAATAAAATCAATAATTTCATCACTTTGGTTGTGGATCAACTATGGTTGTATTTCTGGTAATAATATGAGCAATGAATCTGATTGGGAGTCATTGGACTTGAGATCAATTTTCAGGGTACGCATTTTCTTTGGACATGCCTTTAATCAATCTTAAATATAATTTTTCCTTAATTGTCTTTTTCCAATTCCCAACTGTTAAGTGATCAAGACTCATCACTTCAAAGATACTCAAATTTAGCCAATTTTAAAAAAGAATTTTTTGTTGGTTTTCAAATTTCAATTTTTTCAAAAAATTAAAAACTAAAATTATCTCAAATCATCAATAAATAGTAATAAACTATTTGTGAATAGTAGTGAAGTAATCTAAAAACAATTGTTCCCAAACATACCCTAAAGCATGTTTGGAAACACAATTCTTTTAAGATATTTTCAACTATTTCATTCTTAAACATCATTTAAATACAAAAAATAATTAATTAATTTTAATTCTTTAGCTTTTTTATCTAATCATCCTAGATTTTCTAAATTTTTAAACAAAACATAAAAAATAATACTACTTTTTCAAATTTCAAAATAAAAATAATATTAAAAAATTTTATTCAAGCAATTTTTTAACTTTATAATATTTTTATTCAAAATTTTCTCTCATCTTTCAAAATTCAATAAAACATTTTAACTCAAACTATTGTACTGTTATTTACATATATTCTGATGTATTCTTTGTATCCAAACAGGTCTTAAATTGATATAGCTCGATATGATATGTCAGATTGTAAAATAATTTTTGTTTTAAAATAAATTTGATGTATCACATAAAATTATGTAATTTATAAACTTTCTTTTATAAGATTTATGTATAAATTACCTAACAGTTCTCCCATGGAATATCTGTACATGGGAACCAAACTCTAGTTTAGTTGTGTAGCTAACGTGATACCTGGTTAATGGAGGGCCAGGGCCAAGGAGGCAGCCAGACATGCACAGAAGTTGTTCACCACTAAGCCACTTCTTTCGAAACTGATTGGAGCATACGTGGACTCCAACACAGAATGGGCTAAAATGGATCTAATGTTCATGCAACGCCCTACTCATTCCCGATGTTACGTGCTTATCCACGGTTCTCTTGAAGAGCGACGAGAGCTGGGAGAAATGGTTCGAGGATTACCTTCATCAAATAAATAATCATCCTTAAAATCCGGATCTATTATTATTTTTAGAGTAATATTAGATATAATTATGAGTTGTATAAGTATCGTACACTCTTTTTGAAAAAGACTAAATTTCACTATTAAGAAATTAATTTTTTAATATAAATTTCATATTTACTCTTTTTTTATTAAAAATAAATAGTGCGTGGCATTTGCATACTATTTGACTACAAATATCATTTCTATTACTTTTATGACTCACACCAATTAAGAGATACATGACACCAGTGATTGTGATGGAAATAGAAGTGAACAAGTAATATTAAAATGAGAAATGGTATTTACAGTTAAGAATATATAATATTACACACTTCTTTTAAAAAATAAGAATAAATCTAAGATCGACATGAAAAAAATAAATTTTTTAATAGTTGACCCTACTATTTTTTGAATAAAGTGTTCAAGATTTGTATACTTTATTATTATATCTAACATGATTCGGTTAAAATATGATATATTAAGAGTAATGCTAGTACATATATAAAATAAATGTAAATTTTATGCAAGTTATTTTAACCAAATATGTCCCACTATTTAAAAAAAAAAAAACAATTCATGGAAATTGTCTACCGTAAAACTGTTCAAATAATTTACCAACTTAATAGGAAAATTATACTTCGCCCCATGAGTTTATCTCTTCAAAATTGCCACTAGGATATTTTATTGTATTATTAAAAAAGTAATTATTAGTAAAATTATATATTTTATTTTAATGATCAATGATTTTTAAAAAGTACAATTGCATTAATAATAACTTTAAAAAAACAAATTCATAGAACTGCGTATAAGCACCCAACTAATAATACCTATTTAAAAAAATTGAATCATTTATTCTATTTTATTTTATTTTATGTAAAAATTAAAAAAAAATATATAATAATAAGATAAAATAAAATAAAATGAAAATATTATGACAACCGGCTTCATTCTCGACCTGGAAAAATTGAAAATGCTAAGGATCGTGTTGTCGACTTCCGAAACCAGCAGTCAAAAGACAACAAAAGTCTTTCATAATGGCGTCACATCATTGTTATTGTTTGTTCCTTGTGGCTTGTACATTTTAGCAAGCAGCCATTTTCGACCAGGAAAATGCTAACGAGCCTCTTCCATTTTTTTAAGAGAATAAAAATTTTGCGTCCAAACTCGTTTAATTACATAGATAACGAAGAAAAATATACAAATAATATAAAAGAAATTTGAGTTAAAATGTTTTATATGTTATGAAACTAAAAGAGAAATGATATTGTAAGAGAGAGAGAATATTGTAAAAGAAAGAGTTGTTCTTCAATGCAAAACTTGATGCATATACAAAGGAATGATACCCATATATATAGGAGTACAAATGGGTAGGTATATCTTAAATCTCCATTGATGGCTAAGGCTAGGTCTTAAATAATGGCTCAATGGTCTTAATTAATGGCTAAAGATTGGTCTTAATTGATGGTTCAATGGTCTTAATTAGTGGCTATGTATGGTTATACAAATGTTTATAACACTCCCCCTTTGGATGACCATACATAAAGAATATACATCGTTAAGATCTTGCCAAGGAAAAACCTAGTGAGAAAAAACTAATGGCGAAAGAAAAGAATACAACATTCATGTGTACTGCTAAGTGCTTTAAGATTGCCTTATTAAAACCTTACAAAGAAAAACCCAGTGGGATAAAACCTTAGCGAAGGAAAAAGAGTACAATCAGCACAAGTCTTCAAGACATTTACTCCCCCTAAAAAGTGCATGATAATAGGTCTTCAAGTTTTCGCATTCCAATGTTCTGCACAAGCTTCTTAAATGTTGCAGTTGGTAATGCTTTAGTGAATAAATCTGCTAGATTATCACTTGATCGTATCTGCTTGATATTAATTTCACCTTTCTCCTAAAGTTCATGGGTAGAAAAGAATTTAGGTGAAATATGTTTGGTTCTATCACCTTTGATATATCCTTGTTGAACCTAAGGTTTCAAGTTTTGTATAATTATATATTTACACATGGATTTTGATGATAACAAATGAATTCAAAGAATGAAGGAGTCTCAAGCTCAATTTGTCCACACAATGGAGTCAAGCACATCAAGGAACCAAGCATGAGCAAGAAGGAAACAAGTTCACATTAAAGTCATAGAGAAATGTTGTAAATCTCTTAAAATTCGAAATTAGGATTAAGGCTCAAAAATTAATATTTTATCATAAAGCATTAAAATACATTTTCCACATGTGCATGAATATTTTGAAAATTAAATTTGAAAATTTTGAAAGATAATTGATTGTCATCTTTCACATGTGCATGCCATGATTAAAGGTTTGAACTTTGAAAATATTAAAGATGATTGATTGTCATCTTTCACATGTGCATGTTTTATTTGAATATTTTCAAAAGTGATTGATGCTTTTCTTGACTTATGCAAAAGGAAGATGTCTTTGTTTGAAATTTTTGAAAAGTAAAGTGTGCTCCTTTTGTCATATGCAAAAAGTAAAATATTATGTTTGAAATTTTTGAAAAGTAAAGTGTGCTCCTTTTGTCATATGCAAAAAGTAAAATATTAAGTTTGAATTTTTTGAAAAGTAAAGTGTGCTCCTTTTGTCATATGCAAAAAGTAAAAGATTAGGTTTGAAATTTTTGAAAAGTAAAGTGTGCTCCTTTTGTCATATGCAAAAAGTAAAAAAATTAGATTTGAAATTTTTGAAAAATGAATGATGATGTCTTTGACATGTGAATCTTTTTAAATTTGAATATGAAGTCTCATATGCCTATAAATAGATCATTTGAGAGCTTCACATTCACAACACCAAGAGCATACAACTCTCATTCAAAGCTTTCATTCTCTCTTCTCTAAACATTGAACCTTAACTCTTATTCATTTTGAGAGATATAGTTTGTGCTTGTATTGTTCTTATTTCACTCATTGAGGAGTGTTTTCTGATATCCTACCTACTATCAATTCTTGTATAAGTAAAAGGGTGTGTACAACCCTTGTGCGTGTAGAAAGTGTTCTACACAGGGAATCGTTGAATCACCACGTGTAAGGTGATTGCAAGTGTAGAGGGTGTTCTACACGGATCATTTGTAGCGGTGTTGTTCAAAGGTGTAATAGGTTTCTATCTCCACCTGAAGGAGATTGAATAGTGAATTCGGGGATCCTCAAGGGGTAGTTTGAGGCGAGGACGTAGGCAGTGGGGCCGAACCTCGTTAACATACTGAGTTTGCTTCTCTCTTACCCTTACTCTTTATATTTATTGCTATTTCATATTTTGTTTATATTTTATATTGTATATTTGATTTATAATTGTTATTTTTTTTAATACAACTCAATTCACCCCCCCTCTTGTGTTAGTCATCTGGGCAACAATCCTCATCTAATTTGAGTAATACAAGCAGTATTATCTTCGTATAAAATTTTTGGACTATCATTAATCACTGGAATACCACACTTTTCTTGAATATGTTGAATCACTGATCTTAGCCAAATACATTCTCGACTTGCCTCATGAATTGCAATGATCTTTGAGTGATTTGAAGAGGTAGTAGATAGTATTTGCTTGACAGATCTCCATGATATAGTAGAATTTCCATAAGTAAATACATATCCAGTTTGAGATCTACCTCTGTGTGGATCTGAAAGATAACCTGCATCCGCATATCCAACTAATTGTGAACTTGATCTATGTTGATAAAATAATCTCATATCAACCGTACCTCAGAGGTATCGAATGACATATTTAATGTCATTCCAATGTTTTCGAGTTGGTGCGGAACTATATATTGCAAGTAAATTAACTGAAAATGGAATATCAGGCCGAGTGCAATTTGCAAGATACATCAGTGCTCCAATTGCACTAAGATTAGGTATTTCATGACAAAAAATTTCTTCATCGTCTTCACAAGGACAAAATGGATCTTTCTGCACATCAAGTGATCGAACAACCATTAGAGTACTCAGGGGATGAGCTTTGTCCATGTAAAATTGCTTCAAGACTTTCTCTATATAATTTGCCTGATGAATGAGAATTCCATTTTGCAAATGCTCGAGCTGCAGGCCGAGACAAAATTTCGTTTTGCCAAGGTCTTTCATTTCAAATTCATTCTTTAAATATGTAGCGGTTCTTCTAATCTTTTCAGGAGTTCCAATAAGATTTAGATCATCAACATAAACCGCAATAATAACAAATCCGGAGTCAGATTTCTTAATAAAAACACATGGGCATATTAGATTATTTTAAAATCATTCTTTCAATAAATATTTGCTAAGGGGTTTATACCACATGCGTCTGGATTGTTTTAACTCATATAAAAATCTTTGAAATTTAATAGAATACATATTTTTGGATGTACTCAGATTAGAAGTTTCAGGCATTTTATATCCTTCAGGGATTTTCATATATATGTCATGATCCAATGATCCATATAAATATGCAGTGACCACATCCATTAAATGCATATCCAATCTTTTTGTAACTACCAAACTAATCAAAAATCTGAATGTGATTGCATCCATAACAGGAGAGTATGTTTCCTCATAATCAATCCCTGGTTTCTGCAGGAAACCTTGTGCAACAAGTCCTGCTTTATATCGCACAATTTCATTATTCCTATTACACTTACATATAAATACCAATTTATATCCAATAGGCATTGCACCCTTTGGTATTTGTACGATTGGTCCAAATACTTCTCGCTTTGCTAGCGAGTTTAATTTAGCTTCAATAGCTGATTTCCATTTTGGCCAGTCATTTCTACGTCGACATTCTTCGACTGTTCTTGGCTCAATTTTTTCATTATTTCTAGTAATGTCAAGGGCCATTTTATATGAAAATATTTTGTCGACAACAGTTTTATTTATATCCAAAATTTTTCCAGTACTCATAAAATGTATCGAGATCTTGTTATTTTCAGGTACCTGTCCCTCTTCAAGGGAAGACATTTCATTAAATACCTCTTCAGGAGGTTCTTTTTCAGGAGATTTAGTCTCTTCAAGAGAATCAATTACTCTTATAACCTGTGTTGTGGGTATGAACTCTTCAGGAGTACCAAATTCATTTTGTATTTTTCTCTTTCAAGGAATTTTGTCCATTGCACCAATAGGCCGTCCACTCTTCAGGCGTATCTTAGACTGACCTATTTCTGTTTTGGCAACTTGTCTTTTAGGAACTGCAATCCTTGCTGGAACATTAACAGCAGGAATCTATGATTTTACCACATCTTTAGTGTCAGTAAATACATCCGGTAATTGATTTGCAACACTTTACAAATGAATTATCTTTTGAACCTCTAGTTTACATTCATTTGTACGAGGATCAAATTGGGAAATGGCTTTATTTTCCAAGTAATTTCCTGTCGTGCTTCAGGCACCGACTTCTCATTACCCAATGTTGGAAAAATGGATTCGTCAAAATGACAATCCTCAAAACGTGCCTTAAACATATCCCCTGTAAGAGGCTCAAGGTATCTATAATAGATGGAGAATCAAACCCAACATATATCCCAAGTCTACGTTGAGGACCCATCTTTGTACGTTGTGGAGGTGCAATTGGAACATATACCGTACATCCAAAAATACGAAGATGAGTAATATTTGGTTGTTGACCAAATGCAAGTTGTAATGGAGAATATTTGTGATATGCTGATGGCCTAACTCGAATCAACGATGCTGCATGAAGTATAGCATGTCCCCAGGCAGAAATAGGAAGTTTTGATTTCAAAAGCAAAGGTCTAGCGATTAGCTGAAGCCTTTTAATAATGATTCAGCTAAACCATTTTGAGTGTGTGTGTGGGCAACTGAATGTTCAACTTCTATTCCTATTGACATGCAATAGTTATCAAAAGCTTGAAATGTAAATTCATCTGCATTATCCAATCGAATAATTTTAATTGGATAGTTAGGAAATTGTGCTCGTAATTTAATTATTTGGGCAAGAAGTTTAGCAAATGCAATATTTCTAGTGGAAAGTAGACAAACATGTGACCATCGACTTGATGCATCAATTAAAACCATAAAGTATCTGAATGATCCACTTGATGGTTGAATAGGTCCACATATATCCCCATGAATCCTTTGTAAAAATGACGGAGATTCAAAAACAACATTTGAGATAGATGGTTTGATAATCAATTTACCCTGAGAACATGCAAAGCATGGATATTCATTAGGTAAGATAATCTTATGATTCTTTAGGGGATGCCTATACGAATTATCAATTATTCGTCTCATCATTATTGATCCCGGATGTCCAAGGCGATCATACCAAGTCATAAATACTTTGGGGTCAATGAACTTCTGGTGCATTACCACATGTGATTCGATTGTTCTCATTTCTGTATAATACAATCAAGATGAGAGAGCAGACAGTTTTTTTAATACGAGCTTCTGACTCGAAATTATTTTAGTAATGAGAAGATGCTCTTTATTGTCTTCGTTGGTGGTTTCAATATAACAACCATTACTACGTATATTCTTAAAACTCAATAAATTTCTTCTGGATCGTGAAGAAAATAGAGCATCATCAATACAAAATTTGGTATCATTAGGCAACACAATATAAGCTCTTCCGAAGCTTTCAATTAGATTCGATGAACCAGATATGGTATAAACGTAAGCTTTATTCAATGTTAGATTTTGAAAATATTTTTTATCCTTAAGAATTGTGTGAGTTGTAGCACTGTCAACCAAATATACATCTCTATTATTCATCTCAGAGATAAAAAGTTCATCAGTAAGACTCATGAGTCATGATTCTACAAAATATATAAAACTTTTATTACTACAAAACATTGCAAAATAAAAAAAAATTTACAATAAGATAAAGAAAATACATTAATTAAAAATGAACACTTCCATCACTAATCAAATGATCAACTCTACTACTATAATTCTCAAAGAAACATCAAGGCTTATAATATCTTCTCCATTTATAGAAGCTAACGTATCTGATGGTTCAGCAAAATTTGTTTCAAACTTTTTTATTTTTTCTTTTATAGAAGTTTGGTGTAGGTCAACCAAGTGCTTAGCTGTACGATAGGTATGAGACCAATGTCCAGTCATACCACATCTATGGCATCCATCTTCATCTTTCTTTAAAAATTTGTTTTGAGGACCTTTACCCTTCTCTGAGTTGAACCACTTCTGGTGGTACGGTGTATATCTACTATTATCCCTTTTAGTGTGGTCGCTTCTAGGACCTTCACTTCTATAATTTTTTCTACCACGTCCACGCCCTCGGTTTTTTTGAAAAGATGCACCATTCGCTTCTGGGAATGGTGTAAATCTAGTACCATTCATTTCAGGGAATGATATAGAACCAGTAGGATGTGATTGATGATTTCTTAACAAAAGCTCGTTATTTTGCTTAGCTACTAGAAGACAAGATATAAGTTCAGAATATTTTTTGAACTTTCGCTCTCAATATTGCTGCTGCAGGAGCACATTCGATGCATGAAAAGTAGTATATGTCTTCTCTAACAAGTCATCATCAGTTACTTTTTCACCACATAATTTCAATAGTGAGCTAATTTTAAAGAGTGTAGAGTTATATTCACTAACACTCTTGAAATCTTGTAACCTCAGGTGCATGCAATCATAACAAGCTTTTGGGAGGATTACAGTTTTCTAGTGCTCATATCTCTCCCTTAAATCATTCCACAAAATAAGAGGATCTTTCACCGTAAGATACTCAGTTTTTAATTCTTCATGAAGATGGTGCCGAAAGAAAATCATTGCCTTAGCGCGGTCCTGCCGGGACCCTTGATTTCCTTCTTTAATTGTATCTCACAGGTTTATCGCTTCCAGATGGATCTCAATATCAATGATCCAAAATAAATAATTTTTTCTAGAAATGTCAAGAGCAACGAATTCCAATTTGGTAAGATTTTACATTTTCTACATATATAAATCAGGAACATATGCATGCTTATATTTGTAAATAAGAAATATATTCACAAAATCATGAGAATAAATATAGAGTTTCATCAAGTAATAATAAGTAATATAACATTTCATATTCATTTTGGAAATTACAAATAATATATTGAAAAAGTTACTTGAAGTAGAAGACTACTAGTTTCAAAATCGTTAGAACTTTCGTGCTGATAACATGTTATGAAACTAAAAAAGAAATGATATTGCAAGAGAGAGAGAATATTGCAAAGAAAGAGTTGTTCTTCAATGCAAAACTTGATGCATATACAAGGGAATAATATCCATATATATAGGAGTACAAGGGGGTAGGTATAGCTTAAGTCTCCATTGATGGCTAAGGATAGGTCTTAATTAATGGCTAAAGATTGGTCTTAATTGATGGTTCAATGGTCTTAATTAGTGGTTATATATGATTATACAAATGTTTATAACATAATAGAGTTATAAAAAATGAGAGAGATAAATAAAATTAGATAAAAATATCATAAAATTAAAATATTATTTTTATTTTAAATTTTAAAAAAATTAAATTATTTTTTATGTTTTGTTTTGAAGTTTGAGAAAATTTTAATAATTGAATAAAAAATATGAAAAGTAAAGAATCTGAAATTAAAATTTATTTATATTTAAATATTAAAATGAAATGAGCTAATATTATCTATGAAATCAATCAAGATCTAAAAAGGTTGACTATCACGTCGTATCCAGGAATGTATGCTGTTCTATTCATAGATATAATGAGTTCTTGTTTGAATATAAAAAATATTTAGAAATATTTAACAATTATGAGAATTTGTTTGAAAATAAGTTTTGAAAAAGGAGATAAAGAATTTTAAATATACTTTTTAAAATAAGTATTGTATTAGAATTTAAAAAACTGTTAAATAAAGGTGAAAAGTTATTTGAATATAATTTATTATGATTAATTTTTGTTTTCAAATTTATAACCGCTGTATAATTTTTATGTTTGAGTAATAATTAAGTAAAAATCTGAACTAGAAAATCGAGAAAAGTTAAAATATATTAAAAAAATTAAAATTCTTGATTGGTCAAACATGACCTAAGTCGTTGGAAAATCTTATTAGAAAACTATAAAGCAAACATTATCTTTCATTGTTTAATCTTTTTTTTTTTAATTTTTATTTTGTCGGAGCACTCTTTGGCCATTGTGGCACGCTCTCGCGAGTTTAGCCAGTTGACCGACAAAATTGTGAGTAAGCAAAAACGCAGACTCTCCTTCTCTCCTTAATATCTTTAACAGTAAATGAAAAATAATTATATAATATTTATACAATTCACAATACATTACTTATAAAAACAAAACTAAAAAAGACATGCACACGTAATAAAATTTACCTCTCCCCAATTGCTCCATCACCTTCACCCTCATTCTTGTCAGCGAACACCAAGCAAGCAACGTCCGTTGGTGCACGTGGCGTCACGTGTTGCCCTATCCAATACGACACCTTGCACGAATCATCCTTTTGATGGCATTCTTTTAGGGAAAAATCTTCTTTATAAGTACACTTCATGCACTAAATTCGTATACAAATATTAATATATAATATATATATTTACGAAATGATGTAAATGAAAGACAAAAATAATTTATATAAGATAAGAGATTTTCTTTTTTTTTTCAAAACTTTTTATATATATATTTTTTAAAATAAAAAGATCATTGATACACGCTTGTTCTTGACAAAACTCTAATGGCCCTGTCAGAGGCGTCGGTCATGGGATGAAGGCTTCTCCCGGCCACGCACCTTTTGCCTTGGTTTGCCCACCAGCAGTTGATTACCCTACAAAACAGGCACAGCAGATCAAACAAATCAACATATGGATAAGCCAGGTGTCCCATAAACAATCACAACTAAGGAACTGAAAGACACTAAACATATATATATACACACACACACACATATATATGTTGTGCCTGAAACCTGTCCGAAAATCACACAAAACAATATTTAAGTGGTTCAGCAAATTGCCTATGTCTACTGGAGCCTCTTTTATAGAATTTGTACGAGATTTACAAAACACTCTACAAAATTCTATTTCTCTCTCACGTCCCTCTCTTTCTCTTCTCTCCACTGCTCTCCCTTGATGCACATTTCTCTTCTGAGCTCTCTCCTATTTATAGGAGAGAGCATCCTACCATTTCTCAAGAGTGGGTGGCCAAACTTTGAAGAATGGTGGGGTGGGTGGCCTAACTTGGGAGTGGGTGGCCTAACTTGGGTGGACTTTCAACAATCACCCCCTCCACCCAAGTGTGCCATACCAGGCTGCTTGCAAATTGATTCATTCTTCAAAATGAATGTACCTCTTTCTTTGACATGAGAGACTTCTGCTGTTGAATGCGCTCCACTGCACCCGATGGTGCTCAGCAGTGTATAATATTGATCAAGTCCAAACAGTGTTGGAACTTGACTCTTGTGACGACCTTCGTCAACACATATGCTGGATTTTCTTCAGTGCCAATCTTCTGAAGTTTGATGTCCTCTTCTTCTAATATTTCACGTACAAAGTGAAATCGGATATCTATATGTTTTGTTCGAGAGTGATACACTTGATTCTTGGCCAAATGAATTGCATTCTGACTGTCACAATGAACGGTAATCTCTTGCTGCTTAAAGCCCAATTCTGTTACCAATCCCTGTAACCAAATAGCTTCTTTCATGGCTTCTGTTACAGCCATGTATTCAGCCTCAGTTGATGATAGTGCAATTGTCGACTGCAAAGTTGATCGCCAACTAACTGGTCCTCCACCCATAGTGAACACATATCCAGTTGTCGATCGGCGTTTATCAAGATCACCTGCATAGTCTGAGTCAACATATCCAGTTACTAGACTATCTTCACTCTTCTCGAACTTCAAACCAACATCTACGGTTCCTGAAATATACCGTAGAATCCACTTAGCCGCATGCCAATGAGACTTTCCAGGATTATGCATATAGCGACTAACTAAGCTGACGGCCTGGGAGATATCAGGTCGTGTACACACCATGGCATACATTAAGCTTCCAACAACACTTGCATATGGGACATTCCTCATGTAGTCCCGATCTTCATCAGTTTTAGGAGACTGCAATGCACTGAGCTTGAAATATGGGGCCATAGGAGTACTCACCGGCTTCGTCTTCGAGTCGATGTTGAAGCGTTTCAGTACTTTCTTCAGATACTGCTTCTGAGTAAGGTGAACTGTGCCTTTCACCCTATCTCTGTTGATCTCCATCCCCAATATTTTCCGTGCTTCTCCTAGATCTTTCATTTCAAACTCATGACTTAACTGAGTTTTTAAACGATCTATCTCCCCCTTGCTTTTACATGCTATTAACATATCATCTACATATAAAAGCAAATAAATGAAAGATCCATTTGCAAGTTTTCTGAAATATACACAATGATCGTATTGGCAACGAGTGTATTTCAGATCCATCATAAAACGGTCAAACCGTTTATACCATTGCCGAGGTGACTGCTTCAAGCCATAGAGAGATTTCTTCAGACTGCATACCCAATTTTCTTTGCCAGCTTCTTTGAATCCTTCTGGTTGAGACAGATAAATCTCCTCTTCCAGATCACCATGTAAGAAAGCTGTCTTTACATCAAGCTGTGCTAACTCAAGATCATATTGTGCAACCAAAGCTAGCAATATCCGAATGGATGAATGCTTCACAACAGGAGAGAATACTTCACTGTAGTCAATTCCCTCTGTCTGAGCGTAGCCCTTGGCTACCAACCTAGCTTTGTATCGCACTCCATTTTTAGCACCTTGATCATCTTTCTGATTGAAGATCCACTTACAGCCAATTGTCTTCTTTCCTTTTGGAAGCGGCACAAGCTCCCAAGTTTGGTTCTGGTGAAGAGACTGCATCTCTTCATTCATAGCCTTTGTCCATTCAACTTGTTCACTGGACTGTATGGCTTCTCTGTAAGTGGTTGGGATCTCACCCCCTTCAGCTGGTAATGCATATGTCACATAGTCTGCTAAACGTGTCGGAACACGTTTCTCTCGTCTCGGTCTGTTGGTTGCTATTGATTCGGGTTGACTTGGAGGTACTGTGACTGGACTATCAACTTCATCTTGTCCATGCTTTCCCGAATTCATTGAAGTAATAAACTTCACAGTCTGCGAATCATCTGATGTTTCGCCATCATTGCTGCCTTCATTGGAATCTTTATGCTTATGTGACTTAAGCATCTCAGATTCGTTGAATGTAACATCTCTACTGATTATTACCTTTTTAGACTCTATGCACCAGAGTCTATACCCTTTTACACCAGTATTGAAGCCTAAGAATTTTGCTTTCTTAGCTCTAGGATCAAGCTTACTTTCTTTAGCATGATAGTAAGCAGGACATCCGAAAACGTGTAAAAAATCATAATCAGTAGCATGTTTACCTCTCCACATTTCAATGGGCGTCTTCCCATCATTGGCAGCTGCGGGTAGTCGGTTGATGAGGTGGCAGGCATATGTCACAGCTTCCGCCCAAAATTGTTTACTGAATCCAGCATCCAGCAACATACATCGCACTTTCTCTAGTAAAGTACGATTCATTCGTTCTGCCACACCGTTCTGCTGCGGTGTACCTCGAACCGTGAAGTGTCTGACAATACCCTCTCTCCGGCATACTTCCATGAAGGGATCTGAAGTGTACTCACCTCCATTATCAGATCTGAGTCGCTTGATCTTTCTGCCGGTCTGAGTTTCAACCATTTTCTTCCAATCAAGGAAGATTTTCAGCACTTCATCTTTACTCTTCATCGTATATACCCATACACGACGAGAATAATCATCTACAAATGTTACAAACCAATGCTTACCTCCCAAAGATGCATTTTGGGTAGGTCCCCAAACGTCGGAGTGTACATAGTCAAGAATTCCCTGTGTATTGTGTACAGCGGTTCCGAACTTGATCCGCTTCTGCTTCCCTAATACACAGTGCTCACAGAAGGACAGTTTTCCAGTCTTGGCACCTTTGAGTAAGCCTTGCTTCACTAGTGTTTGCAAAGCTTTTTCTCCGGCGTGTCCCATCCGCATATGCCAAAGACTGGTGGTGTCAGCATCAGTCTGATCTAGCTTCTCACAGCATGTGGAAGCTCTTCCATCAGCAGTACTTCCTTGCAAGAAGTACAGGTTTCCTCGCCTCAAACCCTTCATTGCCACCTGAACTCCCATTAGTACTTTGAGAGTTCCGTCTTCAATGGTGATCCTGAATCCCTTTGAATCCAGAGATCCCAGTGAGATGAGATTCTTCCGCAAGTCCGGAACATACCGAACTTCTGTCAGAGTCTTGACGCTGCCATCGTGCAGCTTTAACCGAATGCTACCTATTCCCTGAGTCTTACAGGCACTATCATTGCCCATAAGCACCGCTCCACCATCAATTTTTGTGAAGTCAGTAAACCAGTCCCGATTGGGACACATATGATAGGTACATCCGGAATCCATAATCCATTCATCGGAATGACAAATGGATGATGAACTTGCCAAGGCAAAATCTGAATCGTCATCTCTGTCCACGACATTGGCTGTGGTGGGTTGATTCTGCTGTTGTCCCTTCAGCTTGGGACAATCCTTCTTCCAGTGTCCTTTGTTGTGACAAAAGGAACACTCATCTTTGGCGAGTTTTCTGCCGACTGATGGACCACGTGATGTGGCCCGGGTTTTCGAGTGAAAACCTTTCCTCCTTCCGGGATTCCTTGACTGTGGTCTCCCCCTTGCTGTTAGCGCTTCACTTGATGTATCTTGATGTACCTGCTTATCCTTTTTGCGGTACTCATTGCTAATCAAAGAGCTGGATACATCATTAAAACTGATCTTTTCCTTCCCATACAATAGAGTAGTAACTAAATGATCATATGTATCAGGCAAGGAATTTAACAGCAGTAAAGCCTTATCTTCGTCTTGGATTTCAACATCCAAGTTTAACAAATCAGCAAGAATTTGGTTGTAACTATTTAGATGCTCAGACATGGAAATACCTTCACGAAATTGGAATCTGAAGAGCTTTTTCTTCAAGTGCAGACGGCTCTCAATGCTCTTCTTCATGAACTTGTCCTCCAATTTCTTCCAAAGTTCCCTAGCATTTGTCTCTCTCATGACAAAATACTTCTGCTCTTTGGTAAGGCATAACCGGATTGTACTGCAAGCTTGGGTATTAAGCTTCCTCCAATCCTTCTCAGTCATCTCATCTGGCTTCTCCTCCAAGGCAATATCCAACTCCTGTTGGATCAACACATCCATAACCTCACACTGCCACATGCCGAAGTTGCTGGTTCCATCAAACTTTTCAACTTCAAATTTTGCATTTGACACTGTGGACCGACATCCTGAGCTACTGGCATTTTCAGAGCTCCTATCTCTTCCAGATCCTTCCATTTGAATTTAGAAAAATTTAGAATCAAAATTTCAAAATTCTAACCGTACGGATGAGTCCGGAACGATCCAAATAGTAGGAAAGCACTATTTGATTGTTGAAATTGGACTCCGAATGGCTTAGATCAAGCCGAAATGGATCTGGAAATCGGACGGTTCTGATCGTCTGGCGCGTGAGATGCACACGCGGGCTGTAGTGCAAGTGGGGCGCGTGGGCGCGTGGAGTACACGTGCTACAGACTGCTGAGCGAGTGGGGGCGCGTGAGGCGCGTGTGACACACGCGCTGAACCTCTGTAGGGCGCGTGGGGGAGCGTGAGTTGCAGCATATACACGCGCCGAGCTTCTAGGGGCGCGTGTGGGCTCTTCCGACCTCCGTCTTCGATTCCGTTTGCGGCAACGGATTCGTCTCGATGCAAGGAACACCCTGGAGTTGTCAAAATTTGATTTTGAGCAACTTGAATTTTCGAACAGCTCGAACCGGAGCTCTGATACCAATTGTTGTGCCTGAAACCTGCCCGAAAATCACACAAAACAATATTTAAGTGGTTCAGCAAATTGCCTACGTCCACTGGAGCCTCTTTTATAGAATTTGTACGAGATTTATAAAACACTCTAAAAATTCTATTTCTCTCTCACGTCCCTCTCTTTCTCTTCTCTCCACTGCTCTCCCTTGATGCACATTTCTCTTCTGAGCTCTCTCCTATTTATAGGAGAGAGCATCCTACCATTTCTCAAGAGTGGGTGGCCAAACTTTGAAGAATGGTGGAGTGGGTGGCCTAACTTGGGAGTGGGTGGCCTAACTTGGGTGGACTTTCAACAATATATACATCTCCATTTGCACGGGAAAGAAAGACACTAAACACAAAGGCAATGGAGAGGCAGGTGGCCATCATCGGTGTCGGCATCAGTGGTCTACTGGCTTGCAAGTGCACCTTGTCAAAGGGTTCCCATCCCATCGTTTTCGAAGCCAAAAGCAGCATCGGAGGAGTTTGGACAAAGGCCGTGGAAACCACCAAGCTCCAAACTCCGAAACCAGCATATCAGTTCTCAGATTTTCCATGGCCTTCCTCTGTGAAAGAAGATTTTCCTGACCAACATCAAGTTTTTGATTATATTCAATCTTATGCTCGCCATTTTGATTTGCTTCGGCATGTCAAGTTTAACACCAAAGTTGTCAGCATCGAGTATGAAGGCCCTTCCGAGGAAGAGATGCATTTGTGGAGCACGTGGGGTAGTGCTGGTGAGCCATTCAGCTCTAAAGGGAAATGGAAAATTGTAGCAGGAGATGCTCTTGGCCTTTCAACTGAGGTTTGTATATATAAATCCATCACGTAAAGAATATGAGTTTCAGTTTTTTTTCATGATTCTATTATATAATTAATTATAGCCCAATGAGCCCACATGAACTAGAGGTTGAGGCCGAGAATTAATGGGAACAGAGACCAATTAATTCGATTCTATCTATTTTTAACTTGAAAAGTACAGATCTGCTTGTCTTCTAAGGCCAACCGAATCGGAAGTCAACCCAATGAATGATTATTAATATCCAAAATAAATACAGAAACTCACAAATCAGAATACGAAATCACGAGGTCACTGCAACGAAATCTATGTATCAATTAGTGACACTCACAATAACAAGTTCTTGGAAACAGATTTCAAAATCTGAATGTTTTGCTTTGGCACTTTTTTTTTTTTTTATAACTTTTAAGCTTAGTTGATGCAATTTATGCGTTCATGATCATGTACTCTTCAGGTGTACCTAGTTGACTTTGTGATCCTCTGCATCGGACGATTCGGTGACATTCCAAACATCCCAGAATTCCCCGACAACCAAGGCCCAGAAATATTTCATGGGAAGGTGATCCACTCCATGGAGTACGCTGCCATGGATTATCAAAGTGCTGCTGAATTTGTCAAAGGGAAGCAAGTCACTGTTGTGGGGTTACAAAAATCTGCCTTGGACATTGCTATGGAGTGCTCAACAGCAAATGGTATGAAGCATAAGTCTCACTTATTTTACAACCTAAATAAGGTCAAATGGTAAGATTTATTTCTCACACTTGATCTGCAGGCAAGGAACATCCTTGTACTGTTTTATACAAGACTGAGCATTGGACTGTCCCTGATTATCTTCCATGGGGTGTGCCTCTAGCTTATTTATATCTCAACCGCTTCTCGGAGTTATTGGTTCATAAGCCTGGTGAAGGCTTCCTGGTAAATCTCCTGGCTACAATTCTTTCTCCTGTGGTAAATAGCCTTGAACTGATTTTCTTTTGTCTCTCTTTTCTCTTCTATACACAACTCTCATCATAAGGATGAAGCTTAGAGATTTTCTGTTGTGGAACAGAGATGGGCATTTTCTAAATTCGTTGAAAGCGATATAAAAAAGAAGCTTCGGTTGGCAAAGTTTGGAATGGTACCGAAACATAGCTTCCTTCAAGAAATCAGTTCTTGTCTGATCTCCACAACGCCAGAGAAGTTCTATGACGAAGTCGAAGAAGGAAGCATCATTCTGAAAAAAGCCACGAACTTCAGCTTCTGCAAGCAGGGTGTTTTGGTTAATGGCGACACACAACCTCTGGCAACTGATTTGGTCATTTTGGCTACTGGATTCAGAGGTGATAAAAAGCTCAAGGACATCTTCGTGTCCTCCACCTTTAAAGACTACATTGCTGGGTCCCCTAATACAACAGTTCCCCTCTACAGGTTAGTTTCTTTCTTTAAACCAAAAATCATAATTCAATGATAGACAAAATAAGATGTAAATCTAAAACGCTCGTGCATAGGGAAGGTAACTATTGAAAATAAGGAAATGATAGTTGCTATGTATCAGGGAATGCATTCATTCAAGAATTCCACAACTAGCAGTAATTGGGTTCTCATAGAGTGTTTCAAACTTGTATACCTCGGAGATGAGATGCCGATGGCTAGCCGAGCTCTTGACGGCACGTTCAGATTGCCCAGCATCAAAGATATGGAGAAAGATTTGGGAGAGTGGCAAGAATACATGAAGACATACTCGGGGCAATACTACAAGAGATCCTGCATTGGTGCTCTTCATATATGGTACAATGATCAGCTCTGCAAAGATATGGGATGGAACCCCAAAAGAAAGAAAGGATTCATTGCTGAGTTGTTTGAGCCTTATGGTCCAATGGACTATGCAGCCTCTTGAAGTAATGAACCCTGTTTGCGTGGTTCCTGAGCCCTGAGTTGCCAGTTATGTTGGTTCGTGCGTGCATGCTTTTGGAATCTTTGGATTCACCATCACTGCTGAGAATTTTCGCGCTTTTCATGTTTATTCATTCCAAAGAATTCGTGTTTGTGTTTAAAATAAAATCAATAATTTCATCACTTTGGTTGTGGATCAACTATGGTTGTATTTCTGGTAATAATATGAGCAATGAATCTGATTGGGAGTCATTGGACTTGAGATCAATTTTCAGGGTACGCATTTTCTTTGGACACGCCTTTAATCAATCTTAAATATAATTTTTCCTTAATTGTTTTTTTCTAATTCCCAACTGTTAAGTGATCAAGACTCATCACTTCAAAGATGTTGATCTTAATTTTTATCTTTGTACATCGCAATCATATGTAATAAATGGATCAGGATCCACTCTAACCTTTAAGGGCACTGTGGTGGTCTTAAAGCAAACCATATAAAACCGGACATCCTAGATTTAAAATTTTGCATTCGAAATTCTGTGGTCTTCGGATTGAAGAATTTCTTTTTCTTGAATTATTCAAAGTGCATTTGTAGAAAACTTCTTTATCAAGTGCTTGTACACCTGTGATTATTTGGGACTTTGTCCGGACATCGGAATTCGGATGCCGTTAAAAGAAAAAACAAAAGATAAGTATCCTCTCTCTCACTTGAACTTGAAGTCTATAAATTATAATCTCGAACTCACAATGACAGTAGTGACGAAACACCATTTTACTAGAATTATGTCCAAGAAAAAAGCTACACAACGCATATTCAACGTATTCAACGCATAATTAAGTACAACTTAAAAGCAAATTTTATTGAAAAAATATTAAATGAGACAACTCTCTGATCGAAAAAAACTTCAATTATCTGCTGCCTGATGGAATATGTTTATTCTGATACACGAAAATTCAGCCAAAACATGTACTCCACATTACAATTGTCTGCTTATATACTCGAACAGGAAGTTGATGAAAGCGTAGACAATACATACATCTTACTAAGAAAGATGAAGAGAAAGGAAGATCATCAACTGAATTGAGATGAAAAGGAAGAAGTTCCATCCCAAACCTTGAAAACCAATCTTCCAAGCAGCAGAAAGAGCTGTTTTGCCAACAATGAAAAGCCAGAGAGTCGTTAGTTGAATGTTACAATTCTGTACAAGTGGAAATTAAGAGTTGCACATGACAAAAAAGAACTACATGTAAGCATGTCCATATGTTAAGGTTAACGGATTAAGCATGTCAAAATCATGAATTTAACCTAGCTTTCATGGTAGGATCGTGCACTAATCTTGGGACCAAAAAAACTAGTGCAACAGGGTTAGAGAATTGCACCAACCTGGACAAATGGACTCTGTGACAAGGGATGTCAAAATGGTTTGGCTAGTGAAACCTGAATAGACGCAACTTGTTTGGTTACAACCGGAAGATGTTTTGTTACCGATGAATAGACTGTCTGCACCTTGACATTGCATGGCAGGGCATTTAGTCCAGTTGGTTGATTTGAGTCCAGAAGGCTCGCATTGCAGTCTAACAAACGAAATGATAGAAACTTAAAACCTGGAAAATCCACCAAGAAGAGGGGAAAAAACACAACATGAAGCCATTGAGTTTTGAACTTACGTATAGTTGTTGGCTGAGTCACATTTGCACTTCACGCAGTTGTAAGCAGTGTAGACATAAGTGCCATTGGCAAGTAGGAAGGGGTAATCCAAGGAGCTATTGCTTACATGAGATGAACAAGCTACAAACAAACATTTGAGCATCAACTTTATTCCAATGACTACAATATTAAATAAAGTTTTAAAAAAAATCAATAAAGAAATGAGAGTGAGTGGTAAAGTTTTATTAATTGGATAAAAATTAGGAGCATCTCATCCAGGCAGGAAAAGGGATTCCGATGAAACCGATCCTAAAAAATAGATGGACAAGAAGCATCCTAAAGATAGTTGAACCCTGCAGCCACGTCTTAGGTAACTTTAAGGGCCGGCAACAGTAGATAGATACTTGAGAATGGAACACAGCCGTGTGGACCGCGTCGGCCTACCGAACTGACTAGTCTAGATTGGGTTTTTTCTTCATTTATTTATTTATTTTTAATACTAATTTTTCCTGATTTTAATCTCATAATTATATGCTTTTTTTATAAATTTTGCTATATATAAGCACACTTTGTACACTAATTTATGTATTGATGATTTTTTTATTTAAAAAGAATATAAAATTTTTTTTGAAAGAATAAAAAAATCTCATATTTTATAAAAACTATTTTCAACTTTAATTTACATTATTTCAATAAACATAAACCTTACATATTAATATCACAGATTGGTTCGCGAAGTGCGCTCTCGAAAGAAGATTTTTCATTTTTTTTTTATCCCAGCCACCGTTATGTTTACAGTTTTTCTTCACAATAATCAATACACAGTGAAAAAAGGAACCTGGGAGAGGAATGTCAAGGACTTGACCCGCCAGAAGCTTGCTGGGATCACTCATGTTATTGAGTGTCAAAAGTGTATCTTGAGTAGTCCCGTACTGCTCCGCTATCCCCTCAATCGTGCTTCCTGCATCCACAACCATTCCGTAATGTACGACCTTAGTCCCGTTCACTTCATCGCAGCTGCACGGCAGTGGGATCCACAGCTCCTGGCCCGGATTAATCAGGCTCGGATCCGGCAACCCGTTGACGTCCGCTATTTGCTGGAACGTTACCAGACCCGAGAACACTTCCTTGGCGATATGGTACATGAAGTCGTCTTTTTGCACCTCGTATACCGGTTTTCGATTCGACACGCCCGTCCCGTTGGCGCACAGGCAGGTGAAGGGGATTCGAATCTTCTCCGTCGCGCTCACATTTTTGTCGGATGGGGTGGAGGTGGGGAAGTTGTTTGCGCCGAGGAGGTTCCGGAACTTCTTCACTTGGAAGAGTGATTGGATGGCGGTGATGTTGGTGTTGTTCGGGGACACGTAGTCGATCAGGGCGGGACACGTAGCGCCTTCTCTGCTGCACTTGAGTTTCGTCTGTGCCGTCGATGTGGCCGCCAGAGCAGTGACTAAGACCACACCCAGAAGCACCTTAGCATAATCCATTTGTCTCTCTCTCTCTCTCTCTAGCTTTGAGCTTTCTTGTACAGTAGCATAAAAGAAAGAAGAGCACCAGGAGGAAGAGGTGGGGGTTGTATATTGAAGAGGGAAAGAAAGAGAGGGGGGGGGGGGGGGGGGGGGGGGGGGGGGGGGGGGGGGGGGGGGGGTTTTTGGGGGAAAGAGTGGGAGAAAGTGCGCCCACATATGCAGACACTTGTTTGACCGAGTTGGAAGACTTGCAAAATTGCAAGTGGGAAAAGTCGCCTTTTTGCACTCGGAATTGCGTCACGGACTTTGTTCATCTACATTCGTTTGCGTGTGTACATATAAGGTCATGGTGATCCCAAAATAACTGTTTCTGCATCGTCTTTTAGACATAGTTTTTTGTGATTTTATAAGGTGGTCTTAAAAAATTGATTTATTATATTCGTAATTATCTGATTACATCCAAAGATAATAAAATGTTCAAATTATCTTTTATTGTTTTAAAAAATTCCAAATTAATGTGCAATTCCGACCGGAAGTGTTAGACTTGAAGTCGAGATTCAAAAGTGCGACTGATCTGTTGGCGTGGTCTTTGGCTGGCGCCGGGAGTTGAGGTTGGACGGGAGTGGTAACAATGGAAGTAATTGTGTAAATATAGTACGAGAAAGGGTGGGTAGTGCCAGAACAGCATCGGTCGGTCTTTGACTCGAGTGGAAGAGATGGAGACATCACTGCATCATTCATATTTCATTCCATTTGTTGCGGAAAATAGAAATGTGAACAACGAATGAAAAATGCACCCGGCCACCCAGAACTTAGAAGACGAAGAGAGATTTGGTTGGATACCTTTGATTTATTAATAAAACCAAAAGGACCGCGACGACCCAAGCATTAAGCCATGTGAACACCAGGACTTGATTCCTCAATGAATTGGCCTTTTCCCATGGCAACGCTTGAAATAGTCAGTCAACGCTTTCGTTATCAAGGAAACTGAAGAAATCAAACAAGTGCCAACTCAAGCCTAGCTGCCACCATAAACATCACCAGATTTTGTGCCTCTCATGATTTTAGGATCAGTTTTTTATTTCTGTAAATATTGCTATTAATTGTGATTGTAAATTTCCTTTTCAATTTCATATTTTTGAATGCCTAAAATTAGGCCTCTTGGGTTGTATAAAGATACTAAGCATGAATAGAAATCATTGTGAGTTCAAAAATACAAAACCATAGCAGTGTGATTTCTCTATATGGTATCGATAGAGCCAGACCTCTAATGAGTAGCTTTCCTTTCTTGCTTCCTGCGATATGGCTGACATCTCTGCATTCACCACTGATTCACCCATCGTCACCATCAATGCCGCAACCACCATCAATGAAAAACTCACCCCTTCTACCTTCCCTCAGTGGAGGGCTCAATTTGAAGCATTGTTCACTGGTTATGATCTCAATGACTTTTTCACTGGTGTCAAAAAATGCCCTACCATTGATGTAACGAACTCAGCTGCCTCCAAAGCCGTGAACTTCCACTGGGTTCACCAAGACAAACTCATCCTTCAGGCCATTCTTGCCTCCACCTCCACCACTATTACCCCACTTCTTGCTGCATACAAAACATCCCATGAGGCTTGGACAACACTTACCTGTTTATATGCGGGCAAATCACGAACGAGCGCAATGCAACTCAAGGAAGATTTGACCTTGAGCACTCATGGAAATCTCACCGTCACTGAGTTCCTTCAAGCAATCAAAGTGATTGTCGACGAACTCGCAATCATTGATCATCCGATTTCGGATGATTTAACACTCTACATTCTCAATGGATTCAGTCTCGAATTTAGAGAAATTGCAACACCCATTCGTGCTCGTGAGACCTCTCTGCAATTTGAGGAAATACATGATCTTCTTGTAGGTCATGAAAGTTACCTTCGATGGTTGGAGAATCAATCGGCACCAACATTTGTTCCCACTGCTAATTACTCTCATTGGCAAGGAGGTGCCCCTGGACAGCATAAACCGAGCCCTAAGTCTTCCTCCAACAAGACTCACAGCAACAATGGGCACCACAAAAATGGGCCCTCAAATTTGGGCCAAAGAAAATATAAGCCTAAGTGCCAATGGTGTGATCAAGTGGGCCATATGGCCAAAAATTGCCCAAAAATGTCTTCCGCTGAATTCACTACAAACTGTGCACTGTGCAGCATCCTCACAAGGAAAAAATCAAAAGTGGCTAGTTGACTCGGCAGCATCTCACAATATGACCACCGATCTTTCTAATATGTCAATTAATTCTGAATATGATGGTACTGATGAGGTGGTAATTGGTGATGCATCAAGTTTGCCTGTGTCTCATATTGGATCATTATCCCTTGCATCGTCTAATCGTATCTTTCATTTACGTGATACCGTTTGTGTTCCCACAATTCATAAATCGAATGCCCACCTCGACTTTGAACAATCAATCTTTGTTTGAAAAATTGTTCAAACAAATCCCAAATTATCTCAAGCTCAAGTAATTTGGTTGCATATGTTATCCATTAACTAGGCCTTATAATAAACATAAACTTGAGCCCAAGGCCCAACCATGCACAATCATGGGTTACTCTCTCTCCCAAAATGCGTATCTCTGCCTTGAGCCTAATACCCAAAAGGTTTTTCACTCTCGGCATGTCATATTCCACGAAGGGACTTTCCCTTTTCAAAAACCAAACCCTAACAATCCCATGCCCATCTCAACTCCATCAGCTACTGAAGACTCCTCTGTCACGATCTTGTTGCCACAAGTCCTCTTGGCTCCAATCGGACCTACCAAATCTCCAGAAGTGGGTGCTAAAGTCTCACCATCTCTGCGAATGGGTCATCCCCTGAACCGCCTCCTCTCCAGGTAAGTACCCTCTCTTCTCCTCCTTGATTTCGAGCCAAGTTTCTCCATTAGAAGTGCATGAACCTACTGTCTCTAGGGGAGAGTTCGGTTCGGTTCGGTCCGGTCCAGGGTTTTCTCACCCTGGACCTGACCGAACTCCATAAGGATCAAAACAGTCCAGTCTCATTCGGGACAGTCCGGTCTGGTCGGTCCGTTCGGTCCACCCTTGACTTTTTTTTTTAATCTAATGGCGTTTTATTTAATACTTATGTAATTATATTGTGATATATTTAATATCTATACATATGGTATACTATTATATATATTAATATATATATTAGTAATATGCTAATACTATTAGTCTATTAGTATATAGTAAATTAGTAATAGTTATTAACTTATTTACTATAACTAATAATACACTAATACTAATATTATAACTAATAACTATATGTAATAATAGTATTACTATATCTCTTATAGTCTACTATTAAGTCTCCTCTCTCGTTTTCTCTCAAGGCTCTCCCCTGAGAGAATTCTAGAGGTGGTGTGTTGTCCCTGAGGGGTGGTTTTGTAACAGCCCGTTAGAAATTCAATGGTGAAATTTCTATAGACTTTAGAAATCTCGTGAAAACTCCGTAAGTTTTCACGAATCGACTAATCGCATAGGTTTTAGTCAGTGAAACCCTCAATGATTGGAATCTATTTGAAACTCCAAAAACTTGGTTGAAACTGAAACCCTAAACGGTTTCCCCAAACCCTAAAGTTGGCCTTCAAGCCCTTTTGATCCAATTTCTAGCATTGTATTTAATCACTTGATGAAATCACTTCCACATGCTATTATTTTCTCAAATTCTTATTATGACATCTTTATCCAACATTTTAAACCTTGGAAATTTGTTTGGGCCAAGAAAAATTGGATTTGGGCTTGATAGCATCTCAAACCCTAACCAAATCTCATTTAAACCCTAAATTGAAGTCCACTTGGTTGAGGCCCACTAAGGCCCACTAAGGCCCACGAATTTGGCCACCTTGGCAAAGCTCCTTGGAGAAGCTTCCTCCCCCACTTGTTAGACCATTCATTGCATCAAGTTGCACTCAATAATATGGAGGAACCCACCCCATCAAGTCCCATGTCTCATAGCTTTTGTAGGTTGTCCTTTGCCCCCCACTATCCTCTAC
Source organism: Carya cathayensis (assembly GCA_011037825.1). Classification (NCBI taxonomy): domain Eukaryota; kingdom Viridiplantae; phylum Streptophyta; class Magnoliopsida; order Fagales; family Juglandaceae; genus Carya; species Carya cathayensis. The sequence continues at coordinate 403,528 of QGSO01000540.1, forward strand.
CTTATCACATGTCTACACCTCCACTCAATGATTTTTAAGGTCTATATATTCCCCCTGAAGAAGGCTTGAGTCGTGCAAGACTCACTTACTTCACTTTAATCATTTCTTCACCCCGTTCTTAGAGAGAAACCCAAAAGAGCTCTCTCGGGCAGATTTCTGTGTCTTTTTGTGTGGAGATTATCGACCCTTTGTAAGTATTTTTACACAATGACTCCTTCATAAAAGTTGTTCCTCTTTGAGTCTAGTTTCCGTAGATATATTTTTCGTATCATTCCATGGTCATTTGGTCAGTCAAAAGTATTTGTAACCATGGAAAGGTCATTCTGGGCGTGAAACTGGAGAGTATGTTATGTTTTAGAATTTTTGACCAAGTTAATGGACATATATTGGTCCGAAAATTTTATGGAGTGTTGTTAGAATGTGTTTAAGAGTTTTCATTAAAGTTTTGTTGCATGACTAAAGCTCTTGATGGTAAATTTTCTTAGATCTAGAAACTTGAAAACTGGAAGTGGAAAAACAGTTTTTATTTGGAGAAAGTTTGAATATTTCGTGGTTTTATCTTACTCTAATGGCTTTGATATTTTTATATGATGATCCTAAATCTCTTATTTTCATGTTAGGATGTTATTTTGGAGATATTTAGCATTAGTTTCAAAGATATGATTTTTCTATGCAAGAGAATTTCGGTTAGGCCTAAGATTTGATGTTCTTGGGTTAGATTCATGTTTTATTGAGTTTTAGCCATGTGATTTTAATTTTGATGATTGGATATTCTTTACGACACGTTTTTAAACCATGTGATGCTTTATTTCAAAGATCTCACTTTCTTAAGCCATTTATCAAGAGATTTATCAAAGCTAGTTAAGAAAAAGTTTCTATTTTTGGACTAAGTATAAAACCAAAAACTCCAAGTGTTATTTTGTGATTTTGGTGACTTTAGTTTGATGATTAAAGCATGGTTTATCTTAGGATGATGTTATGAATATGTAAGAAGTAAGATTTGATTTTTTTGGAATTCTTGGAGATGTTTTGATTTAGGGACAAAGCTTGTGATTCAAGTGTTTGGGTCTTTTTACAAAAAAAGTTTGGTGTTGATTATAAGTCTTTTCTAAATGGATTTTTTTAAGTATGGTTTTAAACTTAGGATTGGAAGATGTTTGTTGAAAAATTTTGGTTTAAGCATGAGTTTTGAAGTTGGAAGGAATTGCAACAAAAATAAGAGAAATGGCCTATGGATTTTTTTTGGCCATTGTGTGTTTTTCATAGTTGTGACTTGTTTTAAATTTTTCTGAGTTGATTTTTGAGTTTAGGACAAAATGTACATGAGGAATGTAAATTTTAGAAATTTTTGGAGTTAGGATGTGAAATGCTTAAGTTAGGGGTAAAATAGTCATTTTTCCACATGTAGAGGGTAAAATGGTAATTTTACTCTAAGTTGTCTCTTTTACACATTTCTAATTGTTAGTAATTAAATTTCTAACTTTTAGAATATCCTCTTACAATTTCTCGTGTTTCGCATTTTATTTTTATTGAACGCGACAAACGAGGTAAGTTAACTTTTAACTTACTATCAGTTTTTTTTTGTGTATGTGTAATGGGTAAGGAAAACTATATTTTATGTTTGTATGTTGTTATATATGTCATGTCATGTTATCACATGTTTATCTGTTACATGAATTATTCTGTCATGAAATATTTATTTGTTACACAATATATTTTGTCACATGTTATGCCACGTTATGAACTATTGTCTGTTACATGCTATACCATGTTATGAAATGTTATCTGTTATGTTAATGTCTCAAAGTATGTCATGTCTGTCGTCTTACGTTCATGTCACGTTACGCTACGTCAGGACTTCTGTCCTTTCGTATTCATGTCGTGTCTGGTCTCGAATACAGTTTGTGTATCTCAAGAATAATCATGTTAAGTTATTCATGTCAATCACGACTCTAAGTGCTAGGATGGGGTAATATCCTAGTGGAACTCCTTTGTTTACGCTGGAGTGTCTAAATAGGTGTGAAATTCCATGGGTTGACGAAGTACAGTCAGTAGGTTTCGAATGGGGCTTAATTAGCTGGTCACCGGAGCGCACCAGGCACTAACGCCGATGGTGCCATTTTTTATTTTACGTGTATTCATGGGGCCACAACAACTGAGGAGCATGAAGTATGGGGCCATAACAACTGTGGAGCATACACTACGTGAGACACAGAAATTGTGACACTTAGAATACTTAGGGCCACAACAACTGTGGAGTACATATTAACGCACTCACAGCTGGTGTAGATACCTGTGTTGTGATGCGGTAATCGGCAGGGACACATGACTCAAGGAGACTCGTGTAGCACCCATATGGTCACGTTATTAATTAAGACAATTGAATAAGATTCCAAGTTCATGTATTTCACGTTCAAGTCATGTTTCACGTTACGTTATGTTTAAGTTTATGTTCATGTCAAGTTTCAAGTTCACGTCCATGTTATGTTTCAAGTTCACGTCCATGTTATGATTTAAGTTCATGTCACGTCAAGCTAAGTTTCTGTTTCAGTTCAATTATGTCAGCTCATGCCATGTTATGTCATGTCACATTATGCTTATTATTTTATGCCAGGTTATGTCAAGTTATGTTATATTTTCTTTTGACTTTGATGGTACATTCATACCTTTATTTCTATGCATGCATCATTAACCTGTGTGAAAGTTTTCTATTAACTTGCTGAAATTTGTAATCAAATCTCACCGTGGTAGTCCCAACTACCATTCCCCCCAAATGGTAGGCGATGTGTCAGGTTCAGAACAGGGAGCAGACACTGATAGACTGGAGGAGGTTGACTAGACGACGCAGATGCGATGCGGAGTTTCCAGCTTCTATAGTTACTTTGTTTTTTGACAGTATTCTAGTCTTGTTAGTTGAGTTACGCGAGTTACTCAATGAACTAGTTCACTAGTGTATTTTGGTACTGTAAATATGGAGTTTAGTCTCCCATGTTTTGAGATTATAGTCTTCTGTGACTCATACTGTAATCGTGGTTATTTATTTTGTTAAGTATGCATGGATTATGTTTTAATTATTTAGGATGATATAAGTTTGGTGCATAGTATTAAAAAAAAAAAATTATCCACTGCTAATATTGCATAATGTTAGATGCATGTTAGGAATATTGCATCTTATATGTCATGAACGGGGGCAGGTAACCTTGTGTTACATGTCTCGACGTTTCAGATGTCCGTCCGATCCCAAACGGAAATCTGGGGGCATCACAGGGTGGTATCAGAGCAAGGAGTCTTTGGGATGCAAATCTACATGTCCGTAGGAAATGCACCAAATACTAGGTTTGAAATTTTAGTCTTCATTAGGCTTGAATTTCTTGAAGTATGGGAGATAGTACGTGTTCTAATACATGTACTCGTGTGTTTCAGGAAATGACACATGATTCGCGGTAGGATACCTTGGAACCCGGAGGGAAGCATCAATCAAGAGAATCTGAATCTCCCAACGAATGGAGTATTAGCTGAAGCTGTACGTCTACTGGTTGACGTTCTTAGACAACAACAACAACAAGAAGTACACGTACCCAGACCCAAAGTTAGGGGTTGTCCGTATGAGAAATTCTTGATCCATCGTTACCCGAACTTTTCTGGTACTGAAGGGCCCCTGAAAGCTGAAAAATGGATTATGGATCTCGAAAGAACATACGAGATATGTGGTTGTACTGAAGACCAGAAGGTCCTATATGCTGGATACCTATTCCAAGGAGAAGCTGGAATATGGTGGGATACACGAAGGCAGCTCCTAGTTAGGGAACTAGGAAGTCTCGCTGCACTGTCATGGGAGGGATTTAAGGAAGAGTTCGACAATAGATTCTTCCCAGACTCTGTCAAATAGCTGAAGGCACAGGAGTTCGTGATTTTAACTCAAGGCAGTTTGACCGTAGAACAGTATGCTGCTACGTTTATGGTGTTAGGAAGATTTGCACCCCACTTGATTTCTACTTAAAGGATGCAGGTGCAAAAGTTTCAAGCAGGACTTCAGCCAAGGATCCATAGTCAAGTAGCTTGCTTAAGAATAGAAAATTACCAAGAGTTGGTAAATGTGGCTACGATAACAGAGGTTGGGCAGAGGGGTCTGGCGATCCATATCAATTCTGAACGAAAGAGGACCATGCCGTTTGTGGCAAGTGGTAGTGCCGAGAAGAAGAGGTCTTTTTCTAGCCCAACGAAAGGCAAGGGAATAGTCACAGGAGGACAGATGCCGTCTGTTTATCCGTTATGCCCTAAGTGTGGAAAGCGTCATCCCGGAGAGTGTCGCAGTGGTTATGGAGTTTGCTATCGATGCGGGAAACCAGGACATTTGATCAGAGATTGTCCCAACACCGCACAAGGCAGTGGAGCTAGTGATCACAAGCCAAGGCCCCACATTCCAGCTCATGTGTACGCTATAACCCCAAGTGATATCGATGCTGATGCATCAGAGGTTGAGGAAGCTGGCGTCATCACTGGTATTTTCCTTAAAGTCTTTACGATTTTGTTTTTAACTTGAGTGTTAGAATTATTGTTATTAATAGTATCACGTTATATTTTATTAGGAAACGTCAATCTGTTAAGGATCACAGCTTGTGCACTATTCGATTCGGGCGCGTTGCAGTCCTTTGTGTCTGTAGCGTTTGCATGGATTTGTAGTTTGCAAACTGAGCTATTACTTTGACAGGTTGTAGTGTTAATTCCTGATGGGAATACTATAGCTTGTACCCGTTTAGTTAAGGATTGCCCTGTAGAACTAGAAGGAAGGACGCTGAAGGCTGACCTGCTAGTATTTGGTTAGATGGAGTTCGACATAATCTTGGGGATGGACTGGCTATTCAAGCACTATGCTAAGATAGATTGTCGGAAGTGAGAAGTGGTGTTTGAATCCCCAAGTGAAGACATAATTAGATACGCGGGAGCGTCAGTTAAGGCCACCCCGCCATTGATTTCTGCTTTACAAGCCAGGAAGTGTATTGAGGATGGAGCCTCAGCTTTTCTGTTGATGATTGTGGAGAAGACAATGGGGAGTGAAGAAATCCATGGGATACCCATAGTTGAAGACTTTCCTGAAATTTTTGCCAATGAGCTACCTGGTTTACCATCGGATAGAGAAACGGAGTTCGAGATAGAGTTGGAAGGGGCAACATCTCCAACTCACAAGGCCCCGTATCGTATGGCCCCTACCGAATTGAAGGAGCTCAAGGTGCATTTGGAAGAACTTTTAGAGAAGGGTTTTATCCGCCCCAGTTCCTCACCGTGGGGAGCACAGGTGCTATTTGTAAAGAAGAAAGATGGATCTATGAGGATGTGTATAGACTACATAGAGCTGAACAAGGTGACGATCAAGAATAAGTATCCGTTACCTAAGATCGACGATTTGTTGGATCAACTGCAAGGAGCGGCAGTGTTTTCGAAGATTGACCTGCGATCTGGTTATCATTAACTGAAAGTTAAGGAACAGGATGTGCCAAAAACTGCCTTTAGGACAAGGTACGGCCACTACGAGTTTTTGGTAATGCCTTTTGGGTTAACCAATGCTCCAGCCGCATTCATGGACATGATGAACAAAATATTCAGACCCTATCTGGATAGTTTTGTTGTCGTATTCATTGATGACATCCTAATCTACTCAAAGAGTGAGGAGGAGCACATAAATCATCTAGTTATGGCTTTGACTATACTTAAGGACCAAAAGCTATACGCCAAACTCAGGAAATGCAAGTTTTGGCTTAATGAAGTGAAGTTTTTAGGTCATGTGATCTCTAGTGGAGGAGTAGTAGTGGACCCGAGCAAGATTGAAGCTATAACGAGTTGGCAGAGACCGACCAGTGTGCATGAGATTAGAAGTTTCTTAGGACTGGCTGGTTATTATTGGAGGTTTGTAGAAGGATTCTCTAGTTTGTCTGGACCACTCACTGCATTGACTAAGAAGAACGTGAAGTTCGTTTGGAACGATAAGTGCGAGGCAAGTTTTTTTGAGTTGAAGAAAAGACTTACGACTGCACCAGTTCTTACACTACTAGAGCCTCATAAGCCTTTTGTAGTACATAGTGATGCATCTAAAGCAGGACTCGGATGTGTCTTGATGCAAGAAGGGAAAGTAGTTGCTTATGCTTCACGACAACTGAAGGATCATGAACAGAATTATCCTACACACGATTTGGAATTAGCTGCAGTGGTTTTTGCTCTTAAGATTTGGAGACACTACTTGTATGGTGAAAAGTGTGAAGTTTTCACAGATCACAAAAGCCTCAAGTATCTGTTTGAGCATAAGAACCTTAATATGAGACAGAGGAGATGGTTGGAATTAATCAGTGACTATCAGTGCTACATCAAGTACCAACCCAAAAAAGCCAATGTGGTAGCTGATGCTTTGAGTCGCAATAGCAGATAAGAGGATTCGTATATCCTATCGTCAGAAGTAAATTCCCTCTTATGCAGTATGAGGAAACTATTGATCGAGAACCGTAGTCAAGAAGTTGTTTTGACCACCGTTCAAGAGTTCATTCCATTGGATTGGGAAGAACTAAAAGACTGTCAGAAGAAAGATAGTAAGCTTGCGGAAGTCATCGGGAAAATTGAGAAGTCAGAAGGACCGAAGGACTTTAGCATCAGAGAGGATGGGACTTTGTATTACAAGAACTGAAGGGTCATCCCAGCAGACCAAGAATTAAAAGGAAAGGTGATGAAGGAAGCTCATAACACACCTTACACTGCTCACCCCGGTAGTACAAAGATGTACCAGGATCTGAAGCAGCACTTCTGGTGAGAAGGAATGAAGAAAGACGTAGTAGAATTTGTGAACAAGTGTTCTGTATGCAGATTGTTAAAGCGGAACACCAGAAGCCGGCAGGTCAATTGCAACCATTGCCAATCCCAGAATGGAAATGGGAGGATATCTTGATGGATTTTTTAGTGGGTTTTCCAAGAACCTCAGCAGGAAATAATACTATTTGGGTAATAGTTGACCGTCTGACAAAAAGTGCTCACTTTATACCCATCAAGAATACAGATTCTCTAGAGAGACTGACGAAAATTTATATAGCAGAGATTGTTAGATTGCATGGAGTGCCTAAGACGATTATGTCAGATAGAGACCCTCATTTCACATCACGATTCTGGAAAAGTTTGCAAGATTTGATGGGAACTAGTTTGAAATTTAGTAGTGCCTACCATCCGCAAACAGATGGGCAAACAGAAAGGACAATCCAGACTTTGGAAGATATGCTAAGAGCCTGTGTATTGGAGAATGAGGGGAATTGGGAGAAGCAACTACCTTTGGTAGAATTTGCTTACAATAACAGTTTTCAGGCCACCATTCAGATGTCACCTTATGAAGCCTTGTATGGCCGAAAGTGTAGATCACCGTTATATTGGGACGAAGTAGGAGAAAGCAAAGTGTTTGGACCCGAAGTCTTGCAGGAGATAAAGGATCAAGTTCACATGATTAGAGAAAGGATGAAAACTGCACAGAGCCGACAGAAGAGTTACGCTGATAATCGAATGAGGAGTATAGAATTCAAAGTTGGAGATTGGGTCTAGGTAAAGGTATCCCCTATGAGAGGAGTAAGCCGTTTTGGAGTGAAGGGAAAATTAAGTCCAAGATACGTGGGACCCTATGAAATAGTGGAGAAAGTGGGAGCAGTTGCGTACCGTCTGGAGTTGTCAACTGAGTTCCATGGGATCCAAAATGTATTCCATGTGTCCTCATTGAAGAAGAGTTTTGGAAATCAGATGCCAACAGTGGTGGATCCCGCTAGTGTACCTTTACAACCCAACTTGACCTACAAGGAGAAGCTGGTACAGATCATTGACTGGAAGGAAAAAGAGTTACGAAACCGCAAGATTCCATTGGTCAAAGTACTTTGGCAAAACCATAATATTCAAGAGGCGACTTGGGAGAAGGAAGTTGATATGCGAGCCAAGTACCCCCAGTTATTTGATACCTAATCCAGTCTTCTTTTGTTTTATTTTCGGCTCAGTCGATATTTTGTGCTTCCCTTTGTATGGGACTGCTATATCAGACGTGGTACGTCATTGTTTGGATATCAATAAAGTATATGTTTCCATTTCAGATTTTTGTGGGCCATTCTTAGTGTGTATGCTATAGAATATTCTCCTTTTAATTATGTTCTTTTTGCAGTTCCATGGCTCGAGAGCGTAAGACAGCCCGTAAATCAACCTTTTCCGCACAGCGAGTGCGTGAGATGAGAGAAGAGCGTCTTAGAAGACGACTGGCTGAGCTAGATAGGGAGTTGGCTGCTTATTGGCGTAAGATGGAACGCCAAGAGCACCACCGCACACACATTCTTGACATTGATAGTAACAGAGTGGGTTACGAGAGGAGAGCTTTACCTCATAAGGAGCGTTACCCTCCGTTGCACCCAACCATGTGGTTAGACCATGATAGTTTCAAGGTTAGGATGGCACGGGGATGGAGCAGAGTCCAGTAGAGCAGCAGAAGAGCGTGCTGCAGCTGCGGCTGTTGAGCCCGCTACGTCAGGCTCATCCATGTCGTCAACTCATCATAGGCGTTTGTTGGATGATGGTCAGGAGCCAGATAGCAGCGATGTGGAGGTCGTGCAGCCCCATGACCCAGGTCATTTTGAGAATTTGGTATATGATTCAGAAGATGATGTGTTCTACTACTTACCCCAACACTTTGCGCCGTTGCACTTTGATGCACCTCCTTTGGAGCTGAACAGTGACGATACAACCAGTGATGGACAGTAGTTTTGGTAAGCAACATCTTCTCTTGAGCATGTTTTATGTTTGTACTTACGTCGATTTCGATGACGAAATCTTTTTTTTAGGAGGAGAGGATGTAACAATCCTCTACAAATTCAATGATGAAATTTCTATAGACTTTAGGAACCTCGTGAAAACTCCGTAAGTTTTCACGAATCGACTAATGGCATAGGTTTTAGTCTGTCAACATAGTTAGTGTTATCACTCACTATAGTGCCAGAAATACAATTTTAGTTGTTTGAGGTAGTTAGAAGTGTCAGAATTCGTTATAGTCTACACCACTAGACTCAGTTGTATATTTAGGATTTTATGACCCAATAACTCATTTTTATAATTTCGGACAAAACAGCTGTTCGAAACTGTGAATTTATTTATAGGGGTACTTCGGGGTTGAGTTTTGGTAAACGGTTTTTACTGTAGGTTAATATGAATATTTAGGATTTTCAGTACTAAGTTTATAATGTTTTTTTTTTAGTGAATAGTAACCTTGATAAGCGTACTAAGTGTAGTATTTTCAAAATCATAGTGTGGAATGTCCAAATTAGGTCAGAGAAGTTTTATTTGGACACTTGGCAAGATCTTAGCTACATATAGTGAATAGTATTAGATACTTGACACAACGAGAAACCATTAGATGGATTTGTGAAGGAAATCAAGGTGTGAGATCATGCCACCTAAGCAAAACCTTTTTCATCTGATCAACCAAATTGAGCCAGATCAAAAAGGGTTTCAACCTTAGTGAAACCCTAAATGGTTGGAATCCAATTGAAACCCCAAAAACTTGGTTGAAACCGAAACCCTAAATGGTTTCCCTAAACCCTAAAGTTGGCCTTCAAACCCTTTTTGATCCAATTTCTAGCATTGTGTTTAATCACTTGATTAAATCACTTCCACATGTTATTAATTTCTCAAATTCTTATTATGACATCTTTATCTAACATTTTAAACCTTGAAAATTTTATTGAGCCAAGAAAAATTGGATTTGGACTTGATAGCATCTCAAACCCTAACCAAACTCCCTTTAAACCCCAAATTGAAGCCCACTTGGTTGAGGCCCACCAAGGCCCACGAATTTGGCCACCTCGGCAAGACTTCTTGGAGAAGTTTCCTCCCCCACATGGCAAACCATTCACTGCCCTTGGCTGCACCCAATAGTGCCTTGATGAGATGGAGAAACCCACCCCATCAACCCCCATACCTCACAGCTTCTGCAAGTTGTCCTCTCCCTTCACTATTCTCTACTTTATGTCACATATCTACCTCCAATCAATGGTCATTCAGATCCATATCTTCCTCTTACAGAAGTCTTGAGTCGTGCAAGTCACACTTACTTCCCTTTCATCACTTCTTCACCTCATTCTTAGAAAGAAACCCAAAAGAGCTCTCTCGGGCAGATTTCTGTGTGTTTTTACATGGACATTTTCGATCCTTTGTAAGTATTTTAACACAATGACTCCTTCATAAAAGTTCTTCCTATTTGAGTATAGTTTCCATAAATATATTATTCGTATCATTCCATAGTTATTTGGTCAATCAAAAGTATTTTTAACCATGTAATGGTCATTCTGGGCGTGAAACTAGAGAGTATGTTATGTTTTAGAATTTTTGACCAAGGTAATGGACATATCTTGGTCCGAACATTTTATGGAGTGTTGTTAGAATGTGTTTGAGAGTGTTCATTAAAGTTTTGTTGCATGACTAAAGTTTTTGATGGTATATTTTCTTAGATCTAGAAACTTGAAAACTAGAAGTGGAAAAACGGTTTTTATTTGGAGAAAGTTTGAATATTTCGTGGTTTTATCTTACTCTAATGGCTTTGATATTTTTATATGATGATCTTAAGTCTCTTATTTTCATGTTAGAATGTTATTTTGGAGATATTTAGAGTTTCAAAGATATGATTTTTCTATGCAAGAGAATTTTGGTTAGGCCTAAAATTTGATATTCTTGGGTTAGATCCATGTTTTATTGAGTTTTAGCCATGTGATTTTAATTTTGATGGTTGGATATTCTTTACGACACGTTTTTAAACCATGTGATGCTTTATTTCAAAGATCTCACATTCTTAAGACATTAATAAAGAGATTTATCAAAGTTAGTTAATAAAAAGTTTCTATTTTTGGACTAAGTGTAAAACCAAAAACTTCCAGTGTTATTTTGTGATTTTGGTGACTTTAGTTTGATGATTTAAAGCATGGTTGATCTTAGGATGATGTTATGAATATGTTAGAAGTAAGATTTGATTTTTTTGGAATTCTTAGAGATGTTTTGATTTAGGGACAAAGCTTGTGATTCAAGTGTTTGAGTCTTTTTACAAAAAAAGTTTGGTGTTGATTATAAGTATTTTCTAAATGGATTTTTTTAAGTATGGTTTTAAACTTAGGATTGGAAGATGTTTGTTGGAAAATTTTGGTTTAAGCATGAGTTTGAATTTGGAAGGAATTGCAACAAAAATGAAGAGAAATGACCTATGGATTTTTTTTTGCCATTGTGTGTTTTTCATAGTTGTGACTTGTTTTAAATTTTTCTGAGTTGATTTTTGAGTTTAGGACAAAATTTACATGAGGAATGTAAATTTTGAAAATTTTTGGAGTTAGGATGTGAAATGCTTAAGTTAGGGGTAAAATAGTCATTTTTTTACATGTAGAGGGTAAAATGGTAATTTTACTCTAAGTTGTCTCTTTTACACATTTCTAATTGTTAGTAATTAAATTTCTAACTTTTAGAATATCCTCTTACAGTTCCTCGTATTTCGCATTTTATTTTCATTGAACGCGACAAACGAGGTAAGTTAACTTTTAACTTACTATCAGTTTTTTTTGTGTATGTGTAATGGGTAAGGGAAACTATATTTTATGTTTGTATGTTGTTATATATGTCATGCCATGTTATCACATGTTTATCTGTTACACGAATTATTCTGTCATGAAATACTTATTTGTTGCACAATATATTCTGTCACATGTTATGCCACGTTATGAACTATTGTCTGTTACATGCTATACCATGTTATGAAATGTTATCTGTTATGTTAATGTCTCAAAGTATGTCATGTCTGTCATCTTACGTTCATGTCACGTTACGCTACATCATGACTTCTGTCCTTTCGTACTCATGTTGTGTTTGGTATCAAATATAGTTTGTGTATCTCGAGAATAATCATGTTAAGTTATCCATGTCAATCACGACCCTAAGTGTTAGGATGAGGTAATATCCTACTGGAACTCCTTTGTTCA
>QGSO01000541.1:0-74944 GCA_011037825.1 Carya cathayensis
TCAGAAGCCTTTTATATCATCTAATTAATGTAGCTTCAATGAATTGCAATTGGGGAAGGATGAAACGTCGACGTCGATGACGATTGAATTAAATTAAAGGAGTACTAATATCATTTTACAAACAATATCTAACAATATAATAAAAATAAAACCTGAAAATGACAATAAAAAAATATAAACAAAAATCCCACACACACTAACATTAGCAAACGTATGTATTGGATATATAGGTGATCAGTAAATGGCATATATGGTGGCCTGGCCTAATCTATTAGATTAATGCATGTATGATCATCTAAACGAACCAGAATGGATGATTTGCGGGAAAAAACCCGTTGTTTCCTTTCGTCGAAATGCTCCTGGCTTGCATGATAGAAGTTGAAGAGCAGTCATCCCATCTGCGTCTCGTTCACCAACCAAGTGCTTGTACTTCACCGCAATGTGCAAGGCCAAATCTGTACGTACGCAATCCAGTTAATTTCTTAGGTGGGGAAAAGGCCACAGAAAAAGAGTCATCTTTAGGAAGTACGTAAGATATCATGTATACGTACGACACATTTCATCATGTGTACAGTGTATATACAGAAATAAATATAGATGGGTGTACATATATACGTATATATATAAATATATATATATATATTTTAACTGATATTCATGTTATGAATGCATGGGAGAACAAATTACCGAAGTCATCATTAAGGACTGCAGCGTGTAGAATGGTGGTCTTATCAGTCCTCTTGAGGAAGAGTTGTTGATTAGCTTCATTGTAATCGGAAATTTTTACTGCAAGGAATTGAAATATCTTCTCCTTGCCATAGCGGACAGACCGAAAGAGCGCGGTCTCTCCAAGGTGGTTACGCAGGCATAACAGTCCCGGGGCCTTCTCTAATATCTTCTTTGCAACTTCAATCTGTTCACTGGATACGACCGCTTCGTGTAGAATAGTGTTTCCTTGGTGGTTTTGTCGGGTCATTTTGTCAAGATGTTGGGGAGGCAGTTCATCTAGAAGATGGAGTACCAATGGGGTTTGTTTGGAATAAGTGGCTGCGTGGAGCACAGTATCGTCGTGTATTGTTAATATGTGCAATCCTTGCTCCCCAACTGTTGAACACAATTCTTTCACCTTATCGGCATCTTCACTCAGCAAAGCCTGGTACAAGTCAGCATTTAGCTTATGATCATGTTCAACTATCCTTTCTGATATAGAATCCATTACTCAAAGTGTGTTTGAGAGAGAGCTAGAGACCACAGAGAGAGAGATATCAGAGAGCTAGAGAACTGAGTATGTGGGTTGCTCGTGGGTTTATTACATGCATGCTACATTAATTTATAATGATCACAGCTGAAAGCAAAGAGGTTCCGAATCCTTATAGTATTACTTTCGGAAACCTTCAATTAAAGGTGATGATCATATGCTTCGTAATCAAGGTTGAACCATTAACATAAGCATAGAATATTAAAGGGTACCACAAGTATTGTTGCCTTTTGTTAACTTTATTCCAGTTCGATCATTTGAGATAAAGTTGCAATAACGTCACTACAAGAGAAACGGATTTTTGTGACCAAAATTTAATAACCAAAATGACTATTTCCAACGAAAACGTATTGAAATAGTCATTTTTGTCACAAAAACCCGTTTATCTTGTAGTACGTCTTTATTCTAGGAATTTATTGATGAACAAGTAAGGCATCTATATATACATATATATATATATATATTTATATATTTGACATAACAAGTTAAGGATCTCCACTTTGGTTCCTTACAAAGTTAATGTGGATAAACGTACGTGGTATATGAGATCCCACATTGCTTGAAAATGAAAAATTCTTGTTCTTTATAAGGTTCCAACGGAGTTTCAATTGGAGTCACAAAGTTGGCTAAGAGATGCTAATTCTCAAGTGATTGGAGTCACACGTTGTCTATAAGCTAAGGATGGCTTTCACTTTTAAAGTTGATAGATTCATTATAATTTAAAAAAAAAAATTTATTTTATGTCATAGACATTATGTAACGTCCCGAACCACATGACCTATGCTCCAAAATAATTAGTTAATGATACAATTGGAATTCCATAATTAGAACCTTATAAAGAACAAAAATTTCCCATTCCTAAGTAGCAAAGTGGAGATCCTTAACTTGTTATGTCAAATATATGTATGTGTGTGTGTGCGCGCACGCCCCTTGTTCATCAATAAATTCCTAGAATAAAGACGTTATTGTAACTGTATCTCAAATGATTAGAGACGAACCAGAATAAAGTTAACGAAAGGCAAAAATATTTTTGGTAACCTTTAATATTCTATGCTTATGTTAATACTTCAACCTTAATTATGAAGCATATGATTACAACATTTGTTGGCTTTTCCCGCAAGGGCATGTGGTTTGAAAAGCTATGGTCTTAGTTGGAAAAGAACTTTTTCCACTAAATTTATCTGTGGGAGACTAGTAACTTAAAATTGGTGACACTAATTATTTTTTCCCACCAATTCATGAACTCGTAAGAAATTGTAACATTTTTTCACCAAATGGATAGTAGAGAAAGCCAACAAATTTCGTGACAAAAGGTTATTCAAATTAGGTTGTTTGGTGAGAAATGTGCTGGTGGGTATTAATACTGCCTATTAGAATATTTGGTGGGAAAAAAAGTATTTGCTGCAAGACATATTTGCGGCAAATAGTAAAAGAATTTAGGAAAAAAAATGATATTGTTTCACACCTATTAATCAACATTCAACTAAATTACTAAATATCACAAATAAACATGTATGTGGTTCACAAGAGGGGAAAGAAAGAAATAAATAGAAAAAAAAATAAAAATACAATTGTTATGGCAAAACTGATCTAACTTCTCTTTTGATCTCGAAATACTTGAGTTTCAAATGACATCTCTTGTCATCATCATAAAGAAAAGAAATGGCACCGTAGTTCCAAGAAAAAAAAAAAAGACTTCTTGAGTTTCACTGACAAAAGATTCAAACAAAAAGAATATAACCAAAATGAAATGGCACATTCTCATGTTCAACTACCTGGTATACACGAAGCATAGTGCAAGCAGCATCAGCAACATATTTGAGAGCAAAAGATCAGTACAAAATCCAAAACAAATCAGAAGAATTAAGTGACAGCAGCCTAAGACACAGAAAATACCCAAGTATTACTCCTTAACAAAATTACAACACTCAAATTTTGAGATAAGTCTTTAGATCTTGCATTGCATCATGCATTAGAAGTAACAAATAGGTAACACAAGCTTTTGATAAAAATGATGTGACGCTCCCAACTCCCACGTATGGATATGTAGAAATCGAGGCGTCGAGATGACGACAATACGGGTCACGCATCCCATCACCAAGTGCCAAGTGTGTACATACAACACGTGTATATCAAAAACAATACAGCGGGTAATAAAAGTTTTTCTACTAAGTACCAGAATTTTTTTAAAAGAAAAACTCACTTAAACACACGCATATCAAAATATTACAAATTTTCGGTAACATCATAAAATCAAAATACATAATTTAAAGGCAAGAAAATAATTTCCAAATAATACAAGCAAAACTCCAATCAGTTATCCGGCGGAGCCGCCTCCTCGTCATCTGTATCAAAATCTATGGTACCAAAGACGGTACCGCAAGTAAGTAACAATCCAAACAAGTCACAAGATAAAAATACATTAAGCAACAATAATATGCATGAACATGATGCCTTATGCATGAGGTCCGAAAATCCACATTTTCTACGCATGCCAAAATCCCATTTTGGGTCCAAAAATATATCCATCAAAACAACCGCCATTTTTCCAAAAAATGGCCCATTAACCAAACCATCAGAGCATTGTAGGCGAAAATCACAGGCGGGACTCTATCACCGTCCTTGCTTACCACCATCTCTACATTACCTCTAACTAAAATTGTTCAATCCATTCATTTCAAATGTACCCAAAATCATTTATCACATGAAAATCCAATTTCCATTTCCAACACATGATCATGCATGCAATTACGCAAAAAACCAGTTTTCATTTTACAAACATGAACATGTGTGCACTATGCAATGTATGACACAAAACCAATATCCAATAATCAACAAATTCAAACATCAACCAATCACACAAATATCTTCATCCTCCAATCCTACTGATTCCCGACTCCTCGGACTCAGTCAGGCACAACTAAAATAACTTCCAAATGATCAATGAGCTGCAAAAGGTGGCGAAAAAGCAACGTCACAATGTAAAATGCACTGTGGTCGTGGGTCACAAAATATCCACTTTTGAATGGGGATAAATGAAGATTAGGGAATGCTAGGGTATGGCCTAGGGGTGCTGGTGAAACTAATGGAAGTAGCAGTTGGCCGTGGGTGGCAACACAAACGGCGGTTGAAGTAAAAAATGACCCAATCGAATTTTAGCTCGCGGTGGTTGCTCCGGCAATGGATCGGAGTTGGAAATGGGTAGGTTAGGTCGGCAAGAGGTCGGTGATGAAGTGGTGAAGAAATGATGGCCAACAGTGGAGGCACGATGGCGCGGGGAGCACAAAACCGTGTGGCTTGAGGCAGTGCATGGAGGAGCTAGGAGGTGATTGGAGGGCTGAAAATGGAGGGGTGAGGCCACTTGTGAGTGGGGAAGAGAATGGAAGCAACGACGACTAAAATGGGCGGCGCATAGCAGAGCTGGAAGAAAAAGGGGCCACAGGTTCCAACCATGCGTGGTGGCTAACGGTGGCTCGGGGTGGCTTGAAAATGGAGGGGAATGTTCATGGCCAGAGTGGAAGCAAGTGGGGTGGGCAGTGAGGCACACGGCGGCGCTTGGGGCGGATGAAAAAAATGGGCGGAGAGAGGGAGGGGGACCTCGCTCACATGCGAGAGAAGCAGGGGAGAAAAGAAAGAAGAAAAAGAGAAGAAAAAGAGGAGAAAAAAAGGAAAAAAGAAAAAGAAATGAGATCCAGCCTTTTCCAACTTAGGATCTCAAACTGATCCAACGAATATAAATTTTAAAATGACGAGTTAAATAAAATAATTTAAATACAGTGACTTAATAAAATAAAAATAATAAAATAATAAAATCAAACAATAAACTACTTTAAAATAAGGAGCATTTTAAATATAAAATAATAATTAATATTAAGAAAACACATCAAAATAATTTTTACAACTTAAAAATCATAAAATAAATCTAACGCAAATCCGATAAATTTAAAATAAGAGAATCAATTTTTAAATCAATTAAAATACTCTTTCAATAAAAATACACTAAAATAAGGGGTATCACAAATGAGACTAATAATAAGATGATAAGAACCAGCTTACTTAGTGATGTAGAGATCCCAGACATCCAGGATTGAGAGATCCTTGCGAACACCTTCTTCCAAGTCAATACCCACTTTGCTATTTCCAGATGCATGTTCAGCATATAGAGAAGATATGATCTCCATTTTTTTTGGGCTTTGTATAGATCTTTTACTCTCAAATATGCTGCAGAAGCTGCTTGCACTATGCTTCGGGTAGACAAGGTACTTCACTCCGTAACCTACAATTAAATCCTACTTCACCATGAAATCCAACTACAATTACATTACCCTTCCTCCATACACAATCAAATCCAATCCAACACTAATCTTACACCAAATCAGGTTCCATTTATTTCTTACATCCAAAAGCATAACACAACCCAACCAAGCATACCAATACAACCAACAAATGATACCTTCCCATACCATTTATGCACCTACTCCACACTTTCACAAAGCTTACAACCTTTATACACATACCGCACATTCCATACAAACTTCTTTAGTCAACCTGATGCATCACGCTTATAATTTATCATAATTAACACATTAAATCTACAAAATATGTCTAATTAAAACCAACACTACCATGCTTCCAAACTTATTACAACTCAATCATTCAATCCCAACACTTCAAGACACAGCATCTCAATCCAAACTCCATATGCTCATATCCAACACCTCAATACAATTCATCAATAAATATTGTCCAACTCAAACATAATCACCATTTAGAAATCATTTCCGTGCTCACACATCCAATATGAGTGAAGTTAAAGATTAAATATTAAATCCATCAACTACAAACAGTCCAACCATTACATTACTTCAATATAGCATCAATTCATAGGATTCCACTTCACACTCCCATATGCATAATCTAATAATTTCACAACCCAAAAACATCACAAACCACACCCACTTTCCTCAGTCTACCAAATCAACAAAATGAATTTATAAAACATATATGTCCATAATTTAACACACACAATCAATCACATAAACAATCTAGAGGAGATAAAGGGAATAGTTGTTATACCATAAACAATCTAGATGTGGCTTGGGGCTGTAGGTGTTGCTTGTTGCCGCTTGAGGAGGTGTCACACGATGGTCTCGTGGTGGTGGTCATGCGGCACTAAAAGGAGAAAGGGGCTGAGACCGTGGGTCGAGGTGGCTCACAGTGGGCCTAGTGGCTAATCTGGGCTGTGATGAGGAGAATACCGAGAGGGAGATGGACGTACGAGGGAGAGGGAAAACTCGGGACTTCGCCTGGGGGAAAGGGAGGAAAGGGGTCATTGGCAAGGTAGGGGGCTGGTGGTGGTGGTGTAGCTCAGCTGCTGGAGGCAAAGCTGGCTCATGACGACAAGGAACCGAGTGAGGGAGACGGGACTCGGTTCATGCTTGTCTTTGGGAGAGAGAAAGGGAAGAGAGAGAGAGGGAGGCGTGGGGTGGTTGGGTCCAGTGAGGTGGTTGTGCTCGGTGGTGGTGACATGGGTTGCAACGGTGGCCAGGGGTGGACCGAGGAGAGAGAGACCGAATGGGGAGGGGGTGCTGTGGTATGAGAGAGAGAGAGAGAGAGAGAGAGAGAGAGAGAGAGAGGAAAGATTATGGACTTTTAGTGTCGACCCTTCATTTTAAGTTCTTCAAATCTAATCCAAGGATGAAGATTGAATACTAAATTAAACTAACTAAAGAAAAGGGCTTCGGTTAAAAATAAGTTGCGGAATACTTATTTGCAGCGATGACAAGTCGCCGCAAAAGAAAGTTTACCTTCTTCTAAGGATGAAACTTTGAGGAGGAACATTTTACTATCCTCAGAGACCATATTAGGAATGATATCAAATAGGAAATTGTTAGAAAGAGTGTGAGATGCAATTGTGGAAAAATTCCAAAGCAACTGAGTGAATGGAGTTATAATAAGATGATGAGGAATCTTGAGGAAGACTGGTGGAGGTGATAGAAGTCTTTCTCCTCTTGTGAGCAACCATTTGATGAAAAATTTGGTGTTTTTTGTCACCCTCAAATAACTATCGAATTCTAGACTTTTGTTTAAAAGGATTTCTTCTTGAATCAACTTGTCATTATAATCTTTCTTAGGATTTTGGAAAATGACCAGGTCAGAATGAAGAGTTGAAGTTTGCGAAGAAAGTTCAATAGCTTCAATTTTGTCACATAAATCCTTAAGATTCATAAAAATGTTACCAAAACCGAAAAGTTCCAATCTTTCAAAGTTTTTTTTTTCAAGCTTTTTAATCTAAACACTAGTTTTGTCAAACCATAGAAATGATAAGGTTGATTCCAATTAGAAGAAACGAAGTCTAGAAAATGAGGGTGTTTAGTCCACAGCCTTTGAAATTTAAAGGATGAGCGACCAAATGTTTTTATCTCTATATTCATAGGGGAAATGGGAAGTGATCAGAATGAGTCTTCTCCAAATAGGCAAGGGAACCTTTGGGAAAAGATTGAGACCAAGATTTATTAACAAGGGTTTACTCTAATCTCTTTGTAACATCTGGCTCAGAAGATAATGATAATAAATAAATAAATAAATTTAGGACGAAAAAAAATAACTTTAGTTTGGTATTTACAAGACATTTTTAATTTTGAGTAATATTTTTATTGATGGATAGAATTTTCATCGTTTTAAATTATTGTTTTAGATTCTACTGAGTTCGAATCCAAATCTATTGATTGAAATTTTCTTAAAATTTATTATCGACTGTTATCAATAACTCTTTCATTTTTTTAAAAATCTTAGCCGTTTATTTGGTAAATTCTATACGTTTAACTCACTCCCAAATTCCACAACTGTAGCGTTATCCGAATTACACAAATTTATTAGAGCTCTCCTCGTACACTTCTAGAACAAACCCCCTACGTTCGTCCCCTTTCCTCTTCTCAGTGATCATCCTACAGAAGTAAGTGGTTGACTTTGAATTGAACACATTCAACAAATTTCTTCCTTCTATATATCTCCTCCCCTACAATCTAGAAACACAACAACAAACCACCCACATCCCTTCCTCCCTCACAGTTCACGTCCTCCACAGAGTGGCTATCGCCACATCCCCTCAAACCAACACACGCCCAAGCCCCAAGTCCTCCACTATGAACCTTGTTATGGACCCAATTTGTAGACTACTTCAAGATTGTCAATCTCCAGAAATGATGAAGAAGAAGAACTAAATTTGCATAAATTTTTCTGATATCCGCCTTCCTTATTTCTCCTCCTTTTATAAGAGTTCAACAATGGCTTTTGTACATATTTAGAAAGAAAACACAAAACGTTGCGTATCAAATGGCCACTAAAACCTGTTACAATACTAAATACAAAAATGACGTCACTCTTTTAATCTAAACGACACCGCTTACTTGTCTATTACATTTACTCAAAATGATGCGCTTCATTTAATTAACAGTTTTAACTGTCACTTCCCTTCCCATTTCGTGCTGCCATCAACAGAACTCTACTGTCATTCCCTTCCATTCCTCATGCTGCTACCCTCCATCCCTTGTCACTTCTCTACACTTCCCATGAGCCCAACACGTGACATACCGTCCATTTCTATAGCACCTTGCCCACAAAATGAGGAAATGTCTCTCTCAACTTCCAGTAAGGTTCCCAGGTTGCCTCATTTGTTGCCATTCCTTGCCACTTAATCAAAACTTCCACAAGAGCTCTATTATTAACTTGTCTACTATGATGAAGGAGAATTTCTTTAGGTTTAGGTCTTAAGTCTCCATAAGCATCTACTGGGGGTAGAGTTGTCAGAGGTGAAACATTATGGCCTATTTTTTCTTTAAACATGAGATATGGAATACAGGATGAATCTAAGCAGTTATAGGCATATCAAGTCTGTAGGCTAGCTTCCCAATTCTCTGAGTGATTAAGAAAGGACCATAAAATCATGGAGATAGCTTAAAGTTTCTTCTCATGGCTATTGAGTGCTACTTGTAAGGTTGTAACCTCAAATAAACCCAGTCTCCTACTTGAAACTCCCTTTAGTTATATGTTTGTCATAGAACAACTTCATTCTATCTTGAGCAAACACCAAATTAGCCTGCAACAATTCTGAAATATGCTGCCTTGTTTCGAAATTCTCCTCCACGTCTTGATTATTAGTTAGTCTAGGTACATAGGCTTGTAACTTAATAGGAGCAACTCTATACACCACTTCATAAGGAGTTATCTTTGTTGAAGAATGATTTGTGGTATTATACGACCATTCAACTAGAGTTAACCAATCAATCCACCCTCTCAGTTTGTCACCAGACAAGCACCTGAGATACTGCTCCAGAGTGTTATTGACAGCTTTTGTTTGACCATCACTTTGTGGACGGTATGCAGAAGACTAAGAAAGTACAACTCCCCACAGCTTAAAAAATTCCTATCAAAAGGAACTAATAAAAGTAGAGCTCTTATTAGAAACAATACTCTTGGTCATCTAATGCAGCTTGAAAATGTTGGATACAAACAAAGAGGCAACTTTAGAGGTAGTAAAGGGATGTTTCAAAGCTATTAAACAAGCATACTTTGAAAGCCTATCAACAACTACCATGATGACAGAATAACCTTTTGAATTAGGCAATCCCTCCACAAAATCCACGGAGAGATCAACCTAAACTGTTTTTGGTATTGGAAGAGGTTGTAGCATTCTAGCAGGTCTAGTGTTCTCCACCTTATTCCTTTGACAAACTTCACACTCCCTTTTGAATTTCTTCATATCACCCTTCAGACTTGGCCAATAGAATTGAGACTTGGCCCTCTACAATGACTTGTGAAATCATGAATGGCCTGCACTAGTATTGGCATGTAAGAACTGCAGGATTTTCAACTTCAACTCAGCAACATCTGGTACATAAATTCTATTCTTTCTAAACAGGATGCCATGCTTGAGGATAAAGAAGAATGTTGAGAGTGTCCCTCCTTTAGGTCATCAAGTACTTGTTGCACCACCTCATCAGACTCATAACTATTTTTTAATTCCTGCATCCAAGAAGGTTTAGGAAAGGATATTACAGACAAGGATAAAATTTCTTCATTATTCTCCTTCCTTGACAAGGCATCAACAACCTTATTTTCAACACCCATCTTGTATTCAATTGAAAAATCATAGCCCATTAACTTTGACGTCCACTTCTGCTGGGTAGGAGTACCCACCTTCTGCTCAAGCAAATACTTTAGACTATAATGATCACTACGAACCATAAAAGAACCCCTAAGCAAACAAGGCCTCCATTTTTTAACTGCAATCACTAAAGCCAACAACTCTTTTTGATATGTAGAAAGCAACAAATTTCTACCCCTTTAATGCTTGACTTAAGAATGCCAATGGTTTGTGATTTTGCATCAAAATAGCTCCAACTCCATTACCACAAGCATCACACTTGATTACAAATGTTTAAGAAAATTCAGATAAGCTCAAAACTGGGGGACTTGTAACTGCCAGTTTTAACTCAACAAATGCTTCAAAGGCCTTATTAGACCATATAAAGCTAACTTTCTTTAGTAAGTTAGTCAAGGGAGCTGCTATCAAGTCATAACCCTTTATGAACTTTCTGTAATAGCTAGTTAGGCCCAAGAAACCCCTTAAGGATTTAACACTTTTGGGAATAGGCCAATTGATCATTGAGTCTAGCTTCTTGGGGTCAGCTTTCACACCCTCCTTATAGATTAAATGCCCCAAATACTCTATTTCAGAGCAAGCAAACCTACACCTAAACTTAGACTTCTTTGCATACAATTGGTGACTTTCTAATGTTCGCAACATAGTTTTTAAATGCTGAAAATGAGAAACAAGGTCCTTGTTATACACCAGAATATCATCAAAAAATACAATGACAAATTGCCTCAAGAAAGGTGTAAAGATATCTTTCATAAGGTCTTGAAATGTGGAAGGTGCATTAGTGAGTCCAAATGGCATGACAAGGAACTCATAATGACCTTCATGAGTTCTAAAGACAATCTTTTCAATATCCTCATCTCTCATTAGAATCTAATGGTAACCACTTCTTAAATTCAATTTAAAAAAAGCTCTTGAACCAAAAAGTTCATCCAACAACTCATCTACAATTGGTATTGGATACTTGTCATTAACAGTGGCCTGATTAAGGATTTTATAATCCATGCACATCCTCCAAGTGCCATCATCCTTCCTCACCAAAAGTACAGGAGAAGAGAAAGGGGATTGGTTGGGTCTTATAACCTTAGACTGCATTAATTCACCTACTATGTTTTCTAGTTCAGTTTTATGATAAAAGGGATACTTGTATGGCTTAACACTTACAAGTACTATCCCTGGTTTCAATTGAATTATGTGGTCTTAACTTCTTATAGGAGGCAGCCCCTTTGGTTCCTCAAACACCCCCTCAAACTAAGCCAACAACTCAATCACTTCAAAACTCATTTTCTGTTCCTTCTTAGAATTCAAATAAATCATTTGCAACAACACCCATTTGGTCTCCACATGAGGCATTTTACATAATTCCTTGTTATCGATCACCGAGGACTTGTTAAAGGCCAGAACCTTAAGACGAGTTGGAACCCCTTTATAGGTAAATTCCATCTTCATTTCAATAAAGTCCCAACGAATTGGACCTAATTAAAGGAGCCATTGTACTCCTAAGACAATATCACACCCTCCCAAAGAAAGAGTGAAGAAATCGATAGTAAAATCATGACCTTGTATACTCACCTCTACTTCAGTACATCTTCCACTACTCAGTAGTACCTCCCCATTTGTAACCTTAACTTGCACTGCCTGAGTTTCTTGCACCTTTAATCCACACTTAGAAAGTATTGTAGTATCCACAAAGTATCAATGAGAATAACAATCCACTTCTTGAGAATCTTGCCAACAACCCTCATAGTTCTAGGGCTTGGTGAACCCACCATTGACTGTAAGGAAATGGAAGCTACCTGTGGCTCTTCTTGCACATCATTTTCGAGCAACTTAGATTGTTGTTCTTCCTCTACTCTTGAATCAACATCACCGTTGTTAGGCCAATCCCTAGTGTCCAACAAATAGAGCTTAGGCTTAACATACCTATGCCCTTGGGGATATTTTTCATCACAGAAATAGCACATCCCCTTCTTTCTACGTTCTTGCATCTGTGATTCAGTCATCTTTTGCATTGGCATTCTTGGTAATGGTTGAGACTTAGGAACCCCTAAGATTGAACCAGATTGACCCTGCTTGAAAGTGCTACTCCCACTTGGCTGTACAGAATCAACATAGCTATTTCTCCATTGTCTTCTAGTGCTCCAAAGATATTGTTCTGGAATCTTGGCCAATCCAAATGCATCATTAAGGTTGTTAGGATTCAACATCCTTACAAGTAGCCTTATCTCATCATGCAAGCCACTCAAGAAACAACTCAATTTGTTTCTTTTTTAAATGCCATGGATTCTGTTGGAAAGAACCTCAAATTCTGCTTTGTAAGCAGTGACTATCCCCACTTGCTTCAACCTGGTCAGGGCCTCTAGTGGATCATCATATGGAGATAACCCAAATCTTGTATGAACTGCTTGCACAAACTCTTCCCAACTACGAAATATGCCAGCCTCACCAGCATCTTAAAACCATACTAATGCTTCATCATCCATGTGGAAGGGAGCAAAAAATATCATCTTGCCATTAAATATTGGAAACTCTAGTTTATTCCTTTGGTCATACCACTATCCAAAGTCTCTCTTTGATTCTCATGATGGTTCACCTCTCCCATGCCTTCATGAACCTCTTGCCCTTCATTGCCTAGTGTTGTATTTATTGAAATTCTTGAAATCTGTTGAAATAGATCATTAAACTTTTTATTTTGATTCTCTCTATCCAATCTTGCAGATTCTTGTTGCTGCACCAACACTCTAATAGTATCTTCTAGTTGTTTTTGCTAAAGATCTTGATGCTGCCTTAAATGGTTCAAAGAATCTACCACTTGAGCATAGGATCGTGTTCCTTTTGTCATGGCTCCAAATACCAAAATGTTAAGAATCCAATTCACAGACTACTTCGAGATAGTCAATCTCCATAAATGATGAATAATAACAGAAATGAAAGAAGAAGACGAAGAACTGAATTTGCATAAACTTTTCTGATACATGCCTTCCTTATTTCTCCTCCTTTTATAAGAGTTCAACAACAGCCTTTGTACATTTTTAGAAAGAAAACACAAAACGCTAAGTATCAAATGGCTACTAAAAACTGTTACAATACTGAATACAAAAACGACATGGCTCTATTAATCTAAACGACACTGCTTACTCGTCTATTACATTTACTTGAAACGCTACGTTTCATGTAAGTAACAATTTTAACTGTCACTTCCCTTCCCATTTCGTACTGCCATCAACAGAACTCTACTGCATTCCCTTCCATTCCTCATGCTGCTGCCCCCCATTCCTTGTCACTTCTCTACACTTCCTATGATCTCAACCAGTGACAAGCCTCTTCATCCACGCCGCAACCCACGTAGACTAACCACTTACAAACTGCCCACATCCGGTGTTTCCCAGCAACCGTGAACTCTAAGCCACAAAAAGCCCCTGTTTTACCATCCAAAAACAGAGCAGCAACGAAGCCCAGCTGTGTCCTCTTCCTCCACGCCTACAACCTCCCCACACTCAAACACCAACTTGCCGAGACTACGGCTCTTGAACCATCGAGAAAACTCCGTGACCCAACCTGTGAGCCTACGTCGCTGCCCACTTCTCTGTAGTCTCTCTCTCCCTCACGTTGACCTCCCTCACCACTCTCTCTCTCTCAAGCTTTCGATTTTTCTCTCTATCTCTCTAACTAGCGCCAAGTTATCTAGTCTTGAGCCACCGAAAAACCACCCAGCCCCTCCCGAGTCCATCGTAAGCCATAGACAACCCTCACGGCCAAGCTGAAAGTCACGCCGCACGTCCTCTTCTCCTATCTTTTTCCTCTTCATTCTCTCGGTAATATCTATCTTCCACTCACCTTATTTTCTCCTCCTCACACAAGCCAGTTAGTAGATGTTAGGTTGAACCGATATAGAGGACTTCATGGGACTGAATACGAGATGCCACATGAATTTGTGAGCACTTAGACCCATGAAACGTTGGAATATTTTTAGATTAGTTAACTGATATAGGAATATCTTAATACGGTTTGACGTCAATATTATGGATTTGATGTGTGTATATTTTGGGGGTCAACACATGCTTGCATAGATAGAATTATAAGATCAATATATGGAATAATGGGAATTTGGGATTTCATCATGTAAGATTATTTGGAGGAATTTTATAAACATTAAAGTTTGTAAGAAGTGACAAATTGTAGGATCCGAGAGTTCTAGTTTTATTTTTTTATTTAAGGTTTTAATAATGAAGTATGTGATTAATTAGGAAATTATGAAAACTACTGATGTTTATAGGTAATCAGGCACATGCTGGAAATATTGGATTAGCGCTACGAGATAAGTAGCATGATCATACCCTTACACGTATGTATGGTAAACGGTATACCTAATTTATAAAAATATTATGCATGTATGCCCTCTATTGGAAGTCCCTTTTTACGTACTCAAGTCATGATAAAATTATGAAAAATTCATGATTTTATGTGAAGAATAATGCATTAAATTATTTATGAAAATTCCTAATTTTATTAAAAGAGTTATGCATCAAAATATTTATGTGAGACATTTGCATTAAAATATTTATAAAAATCCATGCATGATTTTACGTGAATATTTATGAATTAAAATATTTATGAAAAATCATAATTTTATGAGAGGAAACATGTCTCGTGAAAGTTTATAAAAGAATGTGATTTTATTTGAAATCTATGATATGACAATTATGCAAGTATGATTATGATGAAGTATGAATGATAAGATATGTAACGGCCTATGTTACGATACGAAGACGATACCATATGTTATATATGGTCATATTGCTTTGCCAGGTTGAACATGCTGGTAGTGCACCTAGTGTCTTCCTTATGTATGGATTCTATAACCTGCAGCTACGAGTAGAATCAGAATCTACTTAGATTCGCTAATCCTAACTCATGGGGGTCAACAATGAGTACCGGGCTATAATAAGTGAAAGATAAGTTCATGTTCATGTTATTTATGTATGTATTTATGAGTATGCATATTTTCAAGAAAACTCTATGTTTATTATGTCTACGGTATGATGTGTTGCTTATTGAGTATTTGACTCATTTTTATTTGTTTTTATTTTTTTAACCACCCTAGGTGATGATCTTTATGAGGATGAGACTACAAGATAGGACTTGACCCTGGCAGGTGAGGCAGAGGCCTAAACAGATTATGCTATGATTAATTTTATGGTTTTAGTTTAATAATTTATTTTGATAAGTACATGAGGCTTTAGTGATCTTAAATAAGTGCTTATGTAGACTCTCTGTTGGATTTTAAGTATTTAATAAAGATTAAATTTATTTATTTATGGGATCTTTTGTATTTGGTGGTTGTTTTATTTTTAAGTCAAAGTTTAGTAGCACACTGATTCCTCGAAAATTTAAAAGAATGACTTTACTGAAGCGGGGTGTTTCACTCTCCCAACTATAAATTATGTTTTTGCGACAATACCAAGTATAAGTTAACTCAAGTACTGCTCATTTTTTGTAAGGAGGTTTTGCTGACTTTATTTTGGGACTCTACATGACATGGGATAGTCTATTCTAGCTAGAAATTTATTGGTGGATACGGCAGATGCATGCATACATACATATATATGTCTATATATATGTACCTATGTGCAAAGTCTTTTCACTACCATTTAAAGTTGATTAATTACATGATTTTTCTCAATGGTAGAGCACCCTTGTAGTGTTAGAGCAACAGTACTGTAAGGTTCCTGACTGGACTGGCAAGTTCTTTTTTGTGTTTGGTCATGGATGGGAGTTCTCTGTTGGGCAGGTCGACCGTTCTGAGCTCTTGATCAGAGCCACGTGGGGTGTTGTACCCAGCGACAAGGCCATGCGACCGACCGCCATGCCTAATGAGTTACGTCGCATTGCCATTGTCAAGGAATGGGTAACACAATGCCTCCTCCTCGTCCACTCAGAAGTCCTTCTTAGAGAGGAAAACCTTGTCCCATTTCTCCCTCTTGTTGGACATATTGCCCCTTCTGCTCGTGGCATCTCTATTCGTTCACCCACTGCGCTACTAAAGAAGTGGGCCCTAAGCCTCATTCTTTAGGGCAAGGGAAAGAAAGTCTGCTTAGAGGCTAGCTGGGCAGAGAGCGATCCTACGTTCCCAAGGAGTCCCACCCCAAGGGTAGTCAATGTCCAGCATCCCAGTCCCTCAACGTTTGCCTAAACTTCTGCTTCCTCCATGCCTCCCGTGGAGCTAGTTTGACGATCCAGGGGGTGGGAGTGTCCCGATCTTGGTACGTCCACCATGCCTTGCTCTTCTGTAACCTTGGTCGTTGAGCCCGCTGCGATTGCCGATCAGGGGCCCCCCGGCTGTGCCTACTGAACTGCATGATACAACTTGAAGAGAGAACTTGGTTCAAATGCACTTCGGGGGAGCTCTTCTAGACAGGGCGCCTCGCCAGTCCCGTGTGGTGGAGCTGTTTCCATAGGCTAATGTGGAGATGTCTCTTTCTTCGGAGTCTATTGCCCAATCCTTAGTTGGGGACCAGGAGTCTGAGGACACCATCTGGGGCTCTACTGCAGAGTCTGACTCTGCCGAAGGGGGTACGTTGGTTTGAAGGTCCCCCCTGGGAGGAGCTTTTATAGGCAACGTTCCATCCATTGCTACTGCCATTAGTCCACTGGTGGGCTTGATTGTCACCTCTACCGAGGGTCTTTAGTCGGTGGTTGAGTCTCTCATTTCTACCCCGCCTAGTGCTGGGGAGACTGTGGTGGTTGCCATGAGGTCTGAAGAAGAGGGCCCATTGAGTTGAACAACAAGGAGGGGTTATCATCTTTCCCGGCCTTCGTATTGCCTGCGACTACGGAGGTTCCCGCTTCTCGATAGGTTGGACAGGGGTCCCTGAATGACACTGGGGGTGTAGGGGTGGATCAGAGATTGCCTTCCTTAATTGACTTTGTCGGGATCATCCCTGCATCTTCTTGTCTAGAAGGTAGGACCAGGCGAGGAGAGGCCTTGGAGCGGGTGTCCAGATTGTTGTGGGGCCTCCTCTTTGAGGTTTTTCCTTGCTTCATACTCTTCTTTTTGCCTTGTTCTCCTTCCTTATCTTCTTGCCCTCACTTTCTTACTCTTGGTCATGAGGGTTTCAGGGGGCCAATTAGCTAGCTAAGTATATCGTGAGTGGCCAAGAGAAGGTCGGGAGGGAAAACCTAGAACTTCGATCCATAGTGATGACGACCCTCTATTATGCGAGCAGAGAGAATGAGGAGAGAAGTTGTCTGGAGGCAGAGCTTGCAATGGCCAGGAGTCGCAGAACTCACTTCAAGCGAAGAACAAAAGACTGAGGGGCCTTCGAGATTTTGACACCCAGCGGCTCAAGATAATGGACCATCCTCCTAGAGATGTTGTGAGTGTTGACTATGAGGGAGATGGCTTAGAGGAGGTTAGGGTTGACCACACCGAGCACTGGTTGGATTAGGTTTCCCTTCGGTGGGTCCTGCTAACTCCTAGATGGACTTTGATGCCTCTCTCGACTGATCTTATCTTTTCTTCTTGTACATAAAATGATGAAACTTCTTCGCCTTTAGTTCTGTGTTTTTATAGACTGTGGTACATAACATGATGGTTATTCTTGTACAATATGATAACATATTGTACTTGTTTATACATTTTGCCTTTGGTACGGTTATATGCTTGTTTTGCATTGTGATTGCTTTCTCACGTTTCCCTGTTTCTGTCCTTCTCGTTGTTTATCTCATTAGGGAGTCTTGCTTCATTTAGCTTGCTTCTCCAAGTGAGGCTTCCCTCTTAGAGAGGAGGTGTTGTGCTTCGTATTCCATGCTTTTTGCTTATCTGCCACTTAGCAATCCTTAGTTTCCCAACGAAACTAGTTCAGTTGCCGATGTGTCGCTCACGAATCTCCGAGGGCCTTGGGGAGTTGGCCATTAATGCCCACCCGTTACGTCTTCCTCACATTGATGGTGCCAGATGGCGTTCGTAGTGTGTGTAGTGAGATTCGTGCTATACCGTTTGCGACACGTACACTCCCAAAATCTCGAGGAGTGAACCATCGTACCTTGCCTATATAATTTCTTCCTGCCTTGTGATTTGACATCAAACCTCCCCTCTTGCCTTGGGTGAAGCTTCTTGTATGAAGGCTTGCCACAGGCTCACATCAGAGTGGGTGTTTGGTGACTTCTTATGGCTCTCAGAGGAAATTTGGCCAAAGATCAAGTTACTTCTTGTCACTACGAGATGCGTTGTAGAGGTGGTGCGGGACAGGCTTCGTGGTCGCATCATTCGATGGTTTTCCCTATCTTAGGATTCGTTGTGCAGTCCATGTTCTGTGATCGGGATGGATCAGGGCCTTTCACTCAAGCTTGGTAGGTGAAGGGGATTTCTCCTAGCTTGAGCCCATTTTGGTTTAGGCACAGCCTTTCCGACTAGGGAGGGAGAAAAAGGGGCCCTTGCTGAGTTCAACTCAAGCTCTTCACATCATTGCCACCTTTGACTTGTGCGGTGATAATAGGAAAGAAGCCTCTATTTGCCACTTTCACATGAAGACCTTAGGCAGTGTAGAAGTGAAACCACCTTTGACCCTCGCGCTTAGTGAGAAGGGTCGAGTGACAAGTGAAGCCAGGCTCGCCTAAAAGTCCTTGCGGAGGTTGAGCATCATTTAAGCTGAACTCACCTTATTGATCTTCACGCTTGGCGAGAGCGGGGGCTAAGCGACATGTGCAGCCAAGTTATCCTAAATACTCTAATGGAGGCTGAGTGGCACATAAGTCAGGCTCGCCTCGTTGACCCTTGCGCTTGGCGAGAATGGCTGAACAATATGTGAAGTCGGGCTCACCCAGAAGTCCTTGCGGAGGTCGAGTAGCACTTAGACTGAACTTGCCTCGTTGACCCTCTCTTTGGTGAGAGGGGGGCCGATCGGCATGTTAAGCCAAGCTCGCTCAGAAGTCCTTGTGAAGTCAAGCAGTACTTAGACTTAACTTGCCTTGTTGACCCTCGTGCTTGGCGAAAGGGTTGAGCGGCATGTGAAGCCGGGCTTGCCCAAATACGCTGACCTAGGCTAAGCGGTGCATAAGCTAGGCTCACCTTATTGACTGTTGCACTTGGCGAGAGAGGGGCCGAGTTGTTTGTGAAGTCGAGCTCGCCTAGAAGTCCTTGCTGAGGTCGAGCTTGTAGAGAGAGGGGGCCGAGTGGCATGTGAAACCAGGCTCACCCAAATACTCTAATGGAGGTCGAGTGATGCGTAAGTTGGGCTCACCTTATTGACCTTTCTACTTGATGAGAGTAGCGGGACTGTAATGTTGGATAGCTGTGTAGCGGGTCCACACTTTGGCCTTGATAGGATGGGGTAATTCTTTCAAACTGCCTTAAGGCTGGTCCCACTCTCCTCAGCATGGGAGGTCAGGTTAGCCCTAGGCTAGTCCTGCCTGTTGACCCTCACGTGGAGATAGTCTGTTCAAGCAGTTTATGACTAGACCCACTCCTGCCCGTTGATGTCACAGGGAAGGTAGGTGAGGGATGGGCTGGTACCGTGCCCACTCTTCACTTGGTAGGATGGGGTAATCCGTTCTGGCAGCCTCAGGGCTGGTCTTGCTCTCATTCGCAAGTGCGGTCGGGTTGGCCCGGGGCTAGTCTTGTTTGTTGACCATCACGTGGAGGTAATTGGTTCGAGTAGTGTGTCCGATTGGACCCACTCCCATCTTTTGAAGCTCATGAGGAAGGTAAGTTGTTGAGCTGGCAAGGGCTGACCCTCACTTTGCCGTGGGAGGGATAAAGCAGCCTTTTGCATTACACCAATTCCTTTATTGCCCTGTGGTGAGGTAATTAGTTGGTGAAGATTTGACAATGAACAAGGTATTTTTCAATGGAGATTTGCTCATTGAATTGCTGAAAAGGACTAGGGTTTTTCATTAAATAGAGTTTATACACCAGAGAATGAAGTTTACAAAATTTCAGGTGGGACTGGGTTGCCTTTTTGTTCTTCTTATATGCATCGCTCCCCTCTCCTCTAGCAGGGCAGTTCGCATTTTTTACAAGAGCTTGTCACGGCTTCATGAGAGATGCATATTTGTGCTGTGTGTCATCCTACTGGGTTTTGGTTTCAACTCCTACATCCAATGCTTGTTCTCCATGGATCTCCCTATTCCTTGGGCATTTTACCTTCAAATGGCAAGTGAAGGTGATTGCCTTTAACTTGTTGAGAGTTGGTCGGTTGATGATGGCATTGTAAGAGGAGGGGGCCCTCACTACCAAGAAGTTGACCATAATGGGGGCTGTGCAAGGAGCGTTGCTTGTTAAGACAGTTGTTCTGGCTGGTTAGAGTGTCTCTCCAGAGAAGCCTTTGAGTGGCATTGGGGCTGGCTGGAGTCGGGCTGTGTCTATCCCCATGAGGGTAAACACTCCCCAAAATAGGATGTCTGCTGAGCTGCCATTTTCGATGAGAATTTTTCCTATGGTGAAGTTGGCGATCTGCATAGCTACCACCTGTGCATTGTCATGTGGGTAGATGACTTCTTCCTCATCATCTGCCATTGGAAAGAACTCGTCCTCGAGCTCACAATAGCTTTATCGGAGTCCATAAAACAAGGACTTAGGGGGTTCACATTAAAGACATCAAAATTCCTCAAATGGTTGGGGAGGCGCAACCTGTAAGCGTTATCATTAATCTTCTATTGAATCTCATAGAGTCTAATCTTCAGCTCTTTAAGCTTATTGTACTCTCCAATAGGAAAACGATAATGAGTTAACATTGCCAAAACAAAATCACCAACCTCAAAAGGTACCGGGCGATAATGACAGTCAGCTTGAACCTTGTACTTGGCATTGCTCTTGTGAATAGCCAGCTTCACTTGCTCATGGATGCCTCGAAGATGTTCTGCCATCTCATTTGCATTGTAATTCAGACGACCTACACATGGAATAGGGGCTAAGTCAAGCACACCAGATTGGTTTTGACCATAGACAATCTCAAATGGGCTCAATCATGTGGTTCTATTCTTGGATCTGTTATAGGCAAATTCTACTTAGGGTAGAGCCAGATCCCACTGCTTTGGTTTAGTTCTCGCCAAACTCTTCAAAAGGTTGCCCAAACTCATGTTTACCACCTTGGTCTAACCATCTATCTAGGGGATGGTAGGCGTCGCTGAAATTCAATGGAAATCATGTCCCTCTGTATTAGATAGTGACACTAATGCTTTTGGGACTAAACTATGACATAGAACTCTAGATCATAAGTGGAATTATTCTTCTTTGATCCCGATAGATTCTCAGTGAAAAAGGCTTTTGGGTGCCATCTCGAACACCTTCTTAAAATCAAAAAGTGCCAAAACTGGTGCCTTTGTCATCTTCTGTTGGACCAATTGAAAATTGCTCTCTACCTCCTCAGACCACTGGAAATCACGTCTCTTGAGGCAATCTATGATAGGAGCAATCAAAGTGCTGAAGTTTATGATGAATTGGCGGTAGAAGGAAGCCA
The DNA here is from genome assembly GCA_011037825.1 of Carya cathayensis. NCBI lineage: Eukaryota > Viridiplantae > Streptophyta > Magnoliopsida > Fagales > Juglandaceae > Carya > Carya cathayensis. Next base: position 21,878 of record QGSO01000541.1, read on the forward strand.
ATACATGGAAACTTCTAAAATTGTGCAAGCTCTTTGGTTTTGGCCACTCCAAGACCGCAATTATCATTGAATGATCTACATGAACACCATTAGTAGACACAACAAAACCAAGAAAAGTTACAAAAGTAGTGAGGAAAGAACACTTCTTCTGATTGACTAATAGACGCTTCCTCCTCAACATATCAAAAATGGCTCAGAGGTTATTAGAGTGTGACACCCATTTCGGACTATAAATGAGGATATTGTCAAAGAAAACTACAACCAATTTCCCCATAGAAGGACGTAAAACCTAATGCATAAATCTCATAAATATACTAGGTGCATTGGACAACCCAAAAGGCATGACCATCCATTCATACAACCTATGATGCATCTTAAACGCTGTCTTCCACTCATTTCTAGGCCTTATTCTGATATGGTAATATTCGCTTTTACGGTCAATTTTTTAGAAGACCTTAGAACCAAGAGCCATATTTCTTTGGCACTAATAAGGCAGGGACAACACATGGGTTTATGCTCTCATGGATGTAGCCCTTCTCCAACAACTCTATCACCTGACTTTACAACTCTTTAGATTCCTTGGGACTGAGGCAATACGCAAGTTGATTTGGCAAACTCGACCCTGGAACAAGGTCAACCTGATGCTAAATATCCCTCATAGGTGGCAGTCTAGGAGGAAGATCATCTAGCATCATATCAGGAAGCTTTGCTAGCAGCTGTTGCATCATTTTTGGTAAATCTTGACCCATGTCTGCTGCACTATTCTCACAAGGTAGCAGAGCATAAACCATGTCTCCATAATCAATCTCAACTAAAAACCTAGATTTAGAAAGCAGGTTAGTACTATTGGCTACTGGGGTAGGAGTAGTTCCTTCCCGATGAGGCTCCAACACAATCTTCTTCCCTTTAATGCTAAAGGAATATGTATTCTTCCCCTATCGTGAACAACATTTTGATCATACTGCCAAGGTCTGCCTAACAATACATGAAAAGCATCCATAGATAAGACATCACACCAAGCATTATCAAAATATTTCTTGTCGAGCTAGAAAGACACTAGGCATCGCCTATCTACTGTTACCTCATTGCCTTTATTCAGATACGACAACTTGTATGGTTTGGGATGACGATCTATCTTCAATTGTAATTTCTAGACAACCTTTTCAAACACCGTGTTCTTACAACTACCACTGTCAATGATCATCTAGCAGACTTTATTGAAAACTGTGCAGGTCGTGTGGCAAATATTTAATCCCAACCAATCGTCCCTAAATCACCCTTGGGAGTTAGTAGACTCTTGCGAATGACCAGTCTCATGGCCATCACCATACAACACATCTCCATCTTCATCATCGTCATACAAAGGCTCTCCAATTTCCTCAGTTTCATCTACCACACCTTCCTCAATCAAGAGATTTTTGCCTTTCTGATTAGCAAGCTTCCTACAGTTAGTCACTCTATGCCCCTGTTCACCACATCTGAAATATCTAATATTAAAGTTAGAATTAACCTGCAGTGGCTGTTGGGCAAGACAACGTCCTTGAGGGTGAACTGTCTGACTGCTTTGATCACTTTGATCACTGGCCACCTGTTCTATTGCTTTTCCATGGCGAGTGCATGCTAGTATGCTTCAGAAACTATCCATAGCGAGTGAAGGCTAAGAACATCCTGCAAGGACTGTCGTAATCCCCCCAAATGTAGCGCCACCATTCGCTTTTCCATCTCAGAAATCATTATGGGTTATCAATTGATAGAACTTTTTCGTGTAATCTTCAATCGATCTCGTGCCTTGTCTCAACGAGTGAAGTTGTTGAAACAAAGTTTAAGTGTAGTTGAAAGGGAGGAAGTGACCCTTTATCTTCTTCTTCATCCTCTCCCAATCAATGATCTTGGCCTTGCCCTGCCAATCTCGTAATCCCTTCAACTTCTCCCACCACATAGATGCTTTACCTTTGAGTTTGATGGTGAGCAGTTTCACTTTGACATGACCTGTGACTTCTTTATAATCAAAACTCCACTCCACTTCATGCAACCAATTCATGAACCCTTCAGCCTATAATGTACCAGAAATTTGGGCAGATCCACTACGAAAGTGAGATTTCCATGATGCTCCTCTCGACCACTGTGCTCTCATAAGAGAGTACGATTATGATACGGGTTCTCAAAACTAGAATAAGAATCGTGATCTTCCATCTCATGATCATTGATATCTTGCATTGTTAGACGCCGGGTTAACTTTGTAACTTGCATCTGCAAATTCTCAATCATCACATACTGAATACTATGATCACAGTGCAGGACTTCCTCGTTCAAAACATGCCCACGACGACCTGGACCACCAGCCATGGAAGTTGATGAGATATCACCCCAGGAGTGGTGTTGAAATTCTAATGCCGACTGATGCGGGACAAGATAATAATTATTCTGTAGGCTAGTTTCAACCAAAATTTTGAATACTGTTCCAATGACCATTTCGGTGAAGGCACTGGAATGAAATATTTCAATATTGGTACTATTTTGGTGTACCGTTTCAGGAAAGACATTAAATGGATTAATTATATATATAGAAACTATATTTCAATATAACATCAATACAAGTTTTAAAAATATACATACTGAGAAACTTAATAATCCTTTTTAATATGAATCTTAAAAATACACATATGTAAAACACATATTTATTGATATATTTATTTTTTTTTAAAACTACAGTAAACACATTGAGTTGACTTGCATGATGTAGAATTTTTATAAAACATTATAAATTTAACTTTTATCCCAATTTGGAATTGGTCTAATTGTGTTGCAGCAGAGTTTTAGAAACACATGTATATATAAATTTTTATTCGACAAGTTGGAGTTGGTCATGCTAGACATTGGTTGACTTGTGAAAAGTGTTTTGGCAGGATTTATAGATGGTGTCTCACACGGAAAGGGAAAATTGGGCTGAAAAAGATAATTTTTTCCCTCATTCTTCATCTTACTTACAAAAGTGGCATTGCTTCAATACCTAAATTAATTTCAGACCGGAACTACCATTTTGACTAGAATACCAGAATTCAGTTGGAATTGACCGAAATTGGCTAGAATGGTCTGACTTTGACCCAAACAGAACAGGTACCTACCCCATACCGGTTCTTGTTTTGGCACGAAAAGTTCTGGCCATTCCTGCCAAAACAGAATGGCTTTTAAAACTTTGGTTTCAACATATAATTCACAAGGAAGGAAGACAAGAGAATCCCCCAAAACAACTGACTCTGTTGTTTAATTCAAAATTATCAAAATCCAAGAACAATGAAATCTACCCACAAGGCGGGCTGTAAAAGCTAAAATTCGGCCATATCAGAATTTTACAAAAAATAGGAAAATCTCATTAATCACACCAAAAATAAATACGTAATAAAAGAAGTAATCTGCCAAAAATTTGGCCCAAATCGGGTTCATAATCACTTCCTAAACGATAAATGAAATATTACTATAAAAGTAAAAATAGGGATTTGGATGGGAAAACATTGGATTTTGGTCTTGAAAAATATGCACACCAAACATAGCTTGATGACCGTGCTGTGCACATCAAAAAGAGCTTTTTAAATTGGGGTCATATGTGTGGTTCTAATTCCTGTAGTGAAAGTTATGACCAAAATACTAAAATATACCCAAAATTACCCCAATTAAGAAAAGATCACGGTTTCTTGCCATTTTTGCCCTGATCTTCCAACTCAATGTATTTCAGCGCCATCAACATGCAATCAACAACTTAGCATCATCTGACTTGGATCCTCCTGCATCACTTCTCTTTTCATCAAGCAGTAGATCAATGTTACTAGTGCTTAGCCGTACTAGATGAACTAAAGTCACCCCCACGTTCCAAATTGTGATGCCCCCAACTCCCACATACGGAAAAGCAGAAATCAAGGAGTCGGGATGATAACAACATGGGTTACACACCCCAACGACAAGTGTTAAGTGTGTGCATAAATAACATGTTTACAACAAAATACATAGCAGATTAATTAAATTGAGTCAACTAAGTACCAGAATTGTTTAAATATAAATTCGCTTAAATAAAAACGTATAAAAAATATTACAATTAACCAGCAAGGAAAATGACCAAAGGAAAATGCAAGGGAATAAATTACAAGCATGAACCCATGAAAATACCAAGGAAAGAAATTAGAGAAAACCGAGCATGAAAATTGGGCCAAAAACAGAGCAAGAGCCACAAATTGACTTGCAAAATGGAGAGAAAAATAGATGAAACAAAATAAATACAAGAGAGGGAAAAGATGGTTTGGTTTATAGCAGAAGAAATGAAAATCAAAGAGATAAAAATGAGAACCAAATACAAGTCAAAAATGGAGGAGAGCAGCTGCACACACACTGATTGCAGGAGAGAAGAAGAACTGAAGAAGAAGAAGAAGAAGAAATGTAGCGGCACGGCAGAGAAAATGAAGAAAAAAAAAAAAAACCCAAACCAAAAGAAGAAGGAAAAGGGGCTGCGGCACACTACTTGTAGAAGAAAAAAGAACATAAATGAAGAAGAAGAAGAGAAGCAGCGGTACGCAAGGAAGAAGGTAGAAAAAGAAATGAAGGAGAAGAAAGAGCTGCTTAGCGCAGGAAAAAGTGAGAGAAACAAAGAATAGGAAGAAAGAAGCATTTGGCATGCCGGAGAAGAAAAAGAAATGAAATGAAGAAGAAAAGAAACAGGGGCATGCGGCAGAGGAAGAAAAAAGGAAGAAGAAGAAAAGCCCTAAGGGCTAGGCGCAAAACGACGCCGTTTTGGGAGGAAATAAAGGGTCGGGTTGATGAGCAATGGGCTGGGCTGATATCTGAAGGGTTTGGGTCATTTGGCCCAAAATCAAAGAACAACCCACTAGAAACAAGCCCAGTTAGAAAATAAAGGCATAAGAAATAAAAAGGCACAATAAAAATAATTAAAAGCCATGTAAAAACACTACAACTAAATATTAATAAAATTAAATTATTAAAGCCCAACAATAAAATAATTTAAACTAGAGAGAAATTTAAATGCAAAATAATTATTAATATCAAGAAAGCATATTATTTAAATTCCACAACTTAATAATCATAAAACAATACAACGAGAAACACATTTGATTGAAAATAAGAGAACTACTAATTATAATGATTTAAATAATTATCCAATAAAAATACATGTAAATACGGGTATCATATCCTCCCCCCTTAAAATAAAATTTCGTCCTTGAAATTTGTAAGGTCAAACATCAGCGCCAAAGCAAGTAATCTCAATGAATAATATCTTTATATGATAAACTATACTAACCTCGGTTGACTCTATGCTATATTCTTCAAACCTTCATTATATACTACACTTTGGTAACTTAATAGCCACTTCTCAAGTTAACCATCAATAAGTATAATTTGCACAACCGAATGATTAATCTCCAACTACAAGTGTCTTCTCAAAATTTTAAGTCACCACCAATTCTCCAAGATCAGCATGAAGTTTAAACCTCCAACTACATCATAAAATATCACGCTTTCGTGTGCACTCTGATAACTCACCAAATGGATAAAATTACGTCCTTATAAATTAACACCATTGAGTACAAGCTAGCTCAACATCTATTAACAAGAAAATCCTTTACCACATTTCGATAGAAAATAATATGCCTCCAAAAACCATGAATTATCACTCAATCCTCAGTTGGCTCTTGTTGCCTTAATCAAAATCAATATTCCACAAAATACCTCCATGATCATAGACAGGAAACCAGTACCAAATCAACCTTAACATCTAAGATTGAAAATAAGTAACTTCATCTAAAAAATACACAGGCCCCACCTAAGATAAAGAACAATCCTAAAAGGCTCGAATCCATCCCGACCAACCAATAAAAGCGCCTACAAACTTCTACCCGATAACTTAATACTTACAAGCTCATCACCTAAATTCTAAATACCATCTACTCTGGTGGTGACTAGACCCAATACCAACCACTATTGACTTCACCAAAACATTACTAAAACCTTATTGGTAACTCGCCCACCTGCTTCTACTCCCATAAGCTAGTATTAACAAGACTAATTTCTTCAGTCGCACATCACAATTAAACCTTAAGGCAAGCCATACTGCTCAAATCTCCAATCCATCAAAAACTATTGCACAACACTCTAGAATCCTAATGCTTTATTGACTCACATATCTAATCATGTTATCCACCTTTGGTGCCTAATATTCAACTTCCAAGATTTTATCATATTCCACACAAGGTGACCCAACAATCTATCTTCAAATTAAATAACAATGTCCATAATTCTTTCAACTAGACACTCTATCTCCAAAGGAAAGTATAGCCGCAAAATTTAAATTCCCATGTGACCTCAAGTCACAATTAGATCCTGAAGATAATCACAACAATTATTGCCAATTATCATTCCATTGGGTAGCCTGCTTCGACAGCACACTTAGATCAACTCACCAAAACTCAAAACTAAGATCTCTTGAATTTAATACTATCGTATCGATTCCTCTTCAACACCTACCAAAACCACTTCTTCCAAGGAAAAAAAAAAAGAGACAAGGGCCCGTACTCTCTGAAATCCATACACACTCACCACTACTACTCATCGATCTCATGCACCCTTAGCCAAAACCAATAATCCTCCAAATGTGCAAGTGGTCCATCGCTACCATTTCCATCATTTGAACCTATATCCTTGAAATCAACAAGAATCATTTCCTAAATTTGCACCACCTATTATCCTTAAAATTGATACGGATCAAATCCTAAACTTGCCACTACAACCTTGAGCTAAAAACAATCATTTTCTGAACTAGATCGATATCTTCAATCCTCTGAAAATCCATGCACTAGATCAAAACCTTCAACCCCCTGAAGAAATAATCTCTTGAAAAATTTCCATATCAGTAACTCAAACCTGATCAATCCTATTTTAATGGTTACAGACTAATCTATCACAAGAATAGATCAAGCTAGCGTACCCAGTCAGCAAAATTAAGAACTCAAATCTTATTACAATTCAGTCCTTCAAATGCTTGTTGAACCTATCACCTTAAATTTCTTAAACTTGTTTCATAAAATCTATATGGGCTCAAACCTTAGATGAAATTCTCATGAATCTATCTTTGAAATTTGTTGAACTTACAATCTCCTACTCTATAGACTCGTTACATAAATTCTATAGAACCTAAGACCTCAATCATCTTAAGCGACTTAAGCTAATTCCCCCCCTCATTGCGACTTGAGTTCCTACTCCCAAGAGATCACCTAAGAATTCAGGCCAACTACACTAAATGTTCATGCCTAATAATGGCATTCTTGATTGTACTATCTTATTGCCATAGCGTAACCCTTAATCCCATTTTTCAACTCCGGACAAAAGAAAACAAAGTAAAATAAAACAAAATAAAATAAAATAAATCCCATAAATAAAATAACACAATTTCCATTAAAAAATAAAATCACATAAAATAAAATAAAATAAATTCAAATAATAAATAATAAATTCAAATAAAATAAAAATAATTTCAAATTATACACTTTTAAATTTTCTGGTTTGCACCTATGAGACATGTGATTTTACCTAAAGCCAAACTACTTTGATGCCACTTGTGATGCCCCAAACTCCCATATACGGAAAAGCAGGAATTGAGGCATCGGGATGATGACAACATGGGTCACACACTCCAATAACAAGTGCTAAGTGTGTGCATATGCAACATGTGTACAAAAAAATACGCAGCAGATTAATTAAAGTCAGTCAATGAAGTACCATAATTGTTTAAATACAAATTCGTTCAAAACAAGTGTATAAAAATTATTACAGTTAACCAGCAAAACATAATATAAACCAAAATACATAATTCAAAAGTGGGAAAATAATTCCCAATATATGAGCGAGTGGCACCAAATCACTCCTCCGGCGGAGCCGCATCCCCAGGCTCAACCTCCTCAACACCTCCATCAAAATTTACGGTACCAAGAAACAGTACTACAAGTAAGTAATAATTCAATTAACCCACAAGATACAAATACATTCATGCAACAACAAACATGCGTGCATGTGAAATATGCATGAGACTAAAAAATCATTTTCCTCAAAATAATTATTTTTCAACACATGCCAAAATCCCATTTTGGCAAAAAACATTTCACTAAAACATAATCGCCGTCATTTTTTCAGAAAATGGCCCATATCCATTTATCAGAGCCAATATCCAATTTTAATCTGTATGCACCATGATCTCCCCTAGGGATCATCTGCACACAAAGGCTCCCTTTGCCACACCACTGGTAATGACCGTGCGTGTGACTTCGTAATGAGCGATACCCAATTTCGTGCCCAGCGCATTCGTGGCCAAGTATTCTCTATCTCCTGCCAGTAGAGGGGTTATGGAGTAAGCACGAGAGTTTTACCATCCCGTCCGATCCTATTGTCGCCCAGTGACAACCCAGGGGATGTCACTCAGTATATTCCACTCCAGAGTGACCAGAGGAGCTCCACCAAGATAATGCCCTATCTCAGCTTGGGGTCATGATACATACGCATCCAAAAACCATTTACACATAAAAATCCAGTTTTCACTCATGCTCATGAACATGCATGCAATTATGCAATATACAAAACACTACGCCAATATTTAACAACCAACAAAATCCCAACATAATTCAATCACATAAACAACTCCATCCTTCAATCCAACCGACTCCCAAACTCGAATTCAGTCTGGCACAACCAACCGATTTCACAGAATATTTGTTGATGCAAAATATATTTAAATCTCACAAGATTTTTGAAAAATACTTACAGCACTTTAAAGACAATAAAATCTAAAAGATCATGCACCGATTTAACACCCAAAAGTAGCTCAAAAATAAATCACCAAAAATTCATAATTTTTTGGACTCACATGGGTTTCGAAAACAAGTAGGTTTGGAGTAATATTTTTGGAAAACAAAGGGCTGATTTACAAGATAAAAACTAGAAGGTAAGGGCTGGAAAATGAGAGGTTCACGGTAAGACAAAACTCAAAAAGAGCACAAACTGAAACCCACGGTTTCAGACCAAAATAGGGCATAGCAAGGCTAAATACAAAGCAAGGAAAAGGACCAAACAAAGGAAAATGAAAGGGAATAAACCAAAAGCATGAACCCACAAAAATACCGAGGAAAGAAATTAGAGAAAACCGAGCATGAAAATGGGGCAAAAAACAGAGCAAGACCCACAGATTGACCTGCAAAATGGAGAGAAAAACAGGTTAAATAGAGTAAATACAAGAGAGGGAAAAGAAGGTTCGATTTACAGTAGAAGAAATGAAAATCAAAAAGATAAAAATGAGAACCAAATACCAGTCGAAAATGGAGTAGAGCTGCAGCACACACACTAATTGCAGGAGAGAAGAAGAACCGAAGAAGAAGAAGAAGAAATGCAGTGGCACGACAGAGAAAATGAAGAAAATATAAAAACCCAAACCAGAAGAAGAAGGAAAAGGGGCTACGGCACACTACTTGCAGAAGAAAAAAAGAACAGAGATGATGAAGAAGAAGAGAAGCAGCACGCAAGGAATAAGGAAGAAAAAGAAACGAAGGAGAAGAAAGAGCTGCTCGGCACAGGAAAAAGAGAGAGAAATAAGAGAATAGGAAGAAAGAAGCATTCAGAGTGTAGGAAAAGAAAAAGAAATGAAATGAAGAAGAAAAGAAACAGGGCGTGCAGCAGAGGAAGAAAAAAGGAAGAAGAGGAAAAGCCCCGAGCTAGACGCAAAACGGCGCCGTATTGGGAAGAAATAAAGGGCTGGGTTGATGAGCACAACAGGCTGGGCCCGAAATATGAAAGGCTTAGCCGAAAATCAAAGAACAACCTACTAGAAACAAGCCCAGCTCGAAAATAAAGGCTTAACAAATAAAAGACACAATAAAAATAATTAAAATCTATGTAAAAATACTACAACTAAATATTATTAAAATAAAATAATTAAAGTCCAACAATAAAATAATTTAAACTAGAGAGAAATTTAAATGCAAAATAATTATTAATATCAAGAAAACACATTATTTAAATTTCACAACTTAAAAATTATAAAACAATACAACGAGAAATACGTTTAATTTAAAATAAGAGAACCACTAATTATAATGATTTAAATAATTCTTTAATAAAAATATATGTAAATACGGGATATAACACAAATACACTCCTTATATTTTTGTGTTCGCACATACCAAACAAGTGAAAGTTTTAGCATTAAACTATTTGTGTCACAAAAGATCTGTCTCTCTACTTTAACATAATGCAATAAATGGAGGAAATAGTAATATTCATGACATTTTGAATGAGATTGAGACGCTTATAAAAAAAGAATGAGATTGAAACAATTTATCTTGATTTAGTATAGTAATATAGTATTGTCTTGTCTTGATTGTTTATTAATAAAAATAAAATTTCAGTTCAATTTCTTTGCTTGATTATCCATATTTTCTTTTCCCTTTCTTTTTTTCAAAATCTTTTTCTTCCAAACACTTTAAAATTTTTGTGCAGAACAAAGATAAGCTACTAACCAACTTAAAAACTATTCATGACTATCTTTGCTCATTCAAGTCACAGGTATGCCCGCTCATATATATTTGTTTCTTTTGGTTGGTACGATGCAAGCAGGCCGGGCTGCCATTGTCTTGCATAATAGTAGTGATTAATAACTGGCTGAGTTATGTCAAGGGACCTTCAAATCAAAAAATTAAATGGTTTAGTTTGGTGGGACGTCATTTTTACAGTAAATCTATTAATTTAGCCGGCGTGTGGAAGAGGACTGCAGTGTGCACGATCTATGTGTTGTGAAAACATTCGGCAGCCCTAGGCGTGTTAATGGGGAAGATGTTTAATGGGAACGTGATGCACTATCTGTGGGCCCGTGGGGATATATATTTGAAGGATAATTTGGCGGAAAATGTTTAATGGCAAGGGTTCTAGAGTTGTAATTTATTTTAAAATATTAGTCTAATAAAAATTTTATTTTTTCTGTGTATTAGACTAATATTTTAAAATAAAAAATCTTTATTAGACTAATACCCAAGTTAGACTAAAATCTTTATTAGACTAATACCCAAATTAGTCTAAAATCTTTATTAGACTAATATTTTAAAAATTACTGCTATTTAAAAAAAGAAGAATAAGAGAGTTTGGTAGGATATCCGGATTTCAATTCAAGTGGATAACCGGATTCAATCCGGATCTCCAGATTCAAGTTAATTCAAAATACAACTCTAATAAGTTTATATTTTTTTAAATTTATAAATTTTAATTATATTATAATTTGGGTCTAAAAAATTATAAGACATTGGGTTGCGCGCGGGGCGCGCGGGGCGGGGTTGAATATAAATATATAAAATTTGTTAAAAACTTGAAGTTGAATTCAAGTTAATTCAAAATACAACTCTAATAAGTTTATAATTTTTTAAATGTGTAAATTTTAATTTATAATTTAAATTATATTATAATTTGGGTCTAAAGACGTTTTAGACATTGGTTTGAGTAGGGGGTGCGCGGGGCGGGGTTGAATATATTAGTTTATATAAAATCTGTAAAAAACTTGAAGTTGAATTCAAGTTAATTCAAAATACAACTCTAATAAGTTTATATTTTTTTAAATTTATAAATTTTAATTATATAATAATTTGGGTCTAAAAAATTATAAGACATTGGGTTGAGCGGGGGGCGCGCGGGGCGGGGTTGAATATAAATATATAAAATTTGTTAAAAACTTGAAGTTGAATTCAAGTTAATTCAAAATACAACTCTAATAAGTTTATAATTTTTTAAATGTGTAAATTTTAATTTATAATTTAAATTATATTATAATTTGGGTCTAAAGACGTTTTAGACATTGGTTTGAGTAGGGGGTGCGCGGGGCGGGGTTGAATATATTAGTTTATATAAAATCTGTAAAAAACTTGAAGTTGAATTCAAGTTAATTCAAAATACAACTCTAATAAGTTTATATTTTTTTAAATTCATAAATTTTAATTATATTATAATTTGGGTCTAAAAAATTATAAGACATTGGGTTGAGCGGGGGGCGCGCGGGGCGGGGTTGATTATAAATATATAAAATTTGTTAAAAACTTGAAGTTGAATTCAAGTTAATTCAAAATACAACTCTAATAAGTTTATAATTTTTTAAATGTGTAAATTTTAATTTATAATTTAAATTATATTATAATTTGGGTCTAAAGACGTTTTAGACATTGGGTTGAGTAGGGGGCGCGCGGGGCGGGGTTGAATATATTAGTTTATATAAAATCTGTTAAAAACTTGAAGTTGAATTCAAGTTAATTCAAAATACAACTCTAATAAGTTTATATTTTTTTAAATTTATAAATTTTAATTATATTATAATTTGGGTCTAAAAAATTATAAGACATTGGGTTGAGCGGGGGGCGCGCGGGGCGGGGTTGATTATAAATATATAAAATTTGTTAAAAACTTGAAGTTGAATTCAAGTTAATTCAAAATACAACTCTAATAAGTTTATAATTTTTTAAATGTGTAAATTTTAATTTATAATTTAAATTATATTATAATTTGGGTCTAAAAACGTTTTAGACATTGGGTTGAGCGGGGGGCGCGCGGGGCGGGGTTGAATATATTAGTTTATATAAAATCTGTTAAAAACTTGAAGTTGAATTCAAGTTAATTCAAAATACAACTCTAATAAGTTTATATTTTTTTAAATTTATAAATTTTAATTATATTATAATGTGGGTCTAAAAAATTATAAGACATTGGGTTGAGTGGGGCGCGCGCGGGGCGGGGTTGAATATAAATATATAAAATTTGTTAAAAACTTGAAGTTGAATTCAAGTTAATTCAAAATACAACTCTAATAAGTTTATAATTTTTTAAATGTGTAAATTTTAATTTATAATTTAAATTATATTATAATTTGGGTCTAAAAACGTTTTAGACATTAGGTTGAGCGGGGGGCGCGCGGGGTGAGGTTGAATATATTAGTTTATATAAAATCTGTTAAAAACTTGAAATTGAATTCAAGTTAATTCAAAATACAACTCTAATAAGTTTATATTTTTTTAAATTTATAAATTTTAATTATATTATAATTTGTGCTATATATATATATTCCGGCGGTTGTTACTTGCTGCGACAATTGTGATATATATATATAGTATAGTATAACTAATACTATAGAGATTTCTGTAATAATTTATATATAAACTGAAAGTATATTACTAATAGTATTAGAGTGTTATTATAAGACCATAAAGTATAAATTATAATTAATATACATTAATACTAATATAAATTAGTATTACTAATTTTCTAATATAATTATCAAAAGGAATATTTTGAGAATTTATTGAGTTTTAAAATGTTATTAATGTATATATTATATTTAAAGCATATGATCAAATAAATATGATAACATTATTATCATGTTTGTGGTGTAATACCATTATTATATATATTTTATATAGATATAAAATTATAATAACATTATCTTATATGTAATATATATAATAAAATAATATTATATATATTATATATTATAATTATATATAATATAAAAAATATTATATTATATATTTTAATTATAAAAAGAATTGAAATATTTGGATGAAATATTTATTAGAAGGAAAGAGGCCAACTTTTACATTACGGTGAATGATTTTAGGATCACAATGATCATGCAAATAAGCAAGCCCCCTTGAGCGTTTAGAGAAGGATATTTTAGGATCACAATGATTTCAAGTGGAAAGTCTTTAGAGAAGGAAAGAGGCCAAATAAGGAAAGAAAAGTCTAATAGACGTGGGGCGCGCGTCATGTGTACGTGTATATAGCTGAGTTCCCTCAAAATTTTTCCACAACAAAAACGGGTCCTCCAAACTTGAGCGCTAACTTCAAACTTTTGTCAAATTTTCAATCCAAACTTGAATTTCCCTCTCATTGCTAATTAACCCTAACCCGCTGCTACTCGTCCATCCCTCCCATAAAGTTAAGCGTTCTGTCAAGCCGAAGCTTAATTCCTCACGTCAGGCTGGAGCTTAATTCCTCACGTTCTCTCTTCGTTCTCATTTTAATAAGTTTCTGTCAAGCCGGAGCTTAATTCCTCAAGTCAGAAAAACCATGGAAATAGCCCAACCAACGTAAAACCATGGAAACAGCCCAACCAACGTAAAGCCAGCAACGTAACTCTGTTTTTCTATGCAAAAAACAGAGCAATCCAGTCCAATGTAAATCTGTTTTACTATGCTTACCGTGGCCTCTGTTTTGCAATTATTTTTCTATAGTCTGTCAGGATCCGCAAGATTTTTTACTGGTTTGGTATTCATCTATGTCGTCTATTTATTTTTACTGGTTTGGTATTCATCTGTGTCGTCTATTTATAATTACAAGAAATAGATATGTTTATTTTGTTAAATTTAACGTAGTTGTGATTTCTGCCAATGATCTTTTTTTTTCTGACCAAAAAGCCGAGAAAGGCAGGGCCATCTGTGTCGTCTAGTTATTTTGGCTTGGTTAATCGGTTGTATAGTTTTCTTTTTTTTTTTTGGTACTTCGCTTTGCTATGATGAATTTTTCATCTTTCCTGTTTGGTGGAAGTCTTTTAACGTTGTATTGTTTAATTTATAATTGGTCTATGCTTGCTATGTTGTGTTGTTTATGCTACCTTAAACTTTTTTTTCGTGTCCTTCTTCAATCAGTTTCATATTTTCTGATGTAAAAGCTTCATTGCAGTGTCCATGCTTACATTGTGTTTAAAAGTGAGGAATCCGCTCAGGCTTCTTTGACCCATAAAATGGCTGTGGTATATTCTTATCTCAACTCTTTGTCTCTGTGATTGAAGAAGTGTCCATGCTTACATTGTGTGTCTGTCTCAAGTTCAATTTTTCTGTGATTTGGATTTCTAAGCTACTAAATGTCACTATTTTCTTGAACTGTTTCTAAGTTTTAATCTCAAAACTTATTGGTTAATTATAAGAAATTAATGTGATATATTGGTGAATGCGTATTGAGCCTTTAAACGACTAAAATCAGGGTAGTGAGGAACTTATTGTATTTACTTGGTCAAGTTTAGACTACGTGGAAACTTGCTACCTAATGCTAAAATTCCTGGTTTCCTTAATATTACAATGTCATATTTACAGCTGTCCTATGTTAAAGTTGTCCTCTTTTGTGAACATTCAAGTTTCTAAAACTGGCTCTCAATTGATTGTAAAAGTGGTGGGAAAGACTTTAGGCAAATATCATTTTGATGGCCCAGCCTAAGGGTGAGTTCAAATTAAAGGCCCAGCCTTGGTGAGGTTTCACATCATCCAAAAAAAAAAAGAGAAGCCGTGCTTGCCACAAACCCAACAATATGTTTATTGAGAGGGATAATATTGCAAGTGGGGGAGAAGAAGGGGGTGGGGTGGGGGTTGAAGAGCCTTGTAGAATAGCTTGAGTTCATAAAACAAATCCTATGTATATTTATTAGGGTAATGATAGAATTACGACTATTCTACTACCACTTTACCACTTGTAATGTATTTATTTTTTCTTTATTTTCTTTTAAATATTTTTTTAAAATACTTAATCATTAAGTAAAAGAAAAAAGTGGTAAAGTGGTAAAGTAAAAGAAAATTTTAAAAAATATTAAAAAATTAAAAAAATTGGTAAAGTGGTTGTAGAATAGTGGTAAGGCTATCATTATTCTATTTATTATTAGATTGCATTGATTATATATGTTTTTGCATTTGCATTAGAGGTCCTTGTAATTAACTAGATTTTCAATCTCTATGTTTTTGCATTTGCATTAGAGGTCTCTTGCATTTACAAAATAGTTTACATTTATAATCTCTATGTTTCTAAATATATGAAAAGTTGATCTAATTCTATGTACTTACAAGATTTACATTTTTCAGATGCCGTGTAGATCATTTTTCAGATGTCGTGCCCAAGGTATATTCTGTTTTTTTGGTATTTTGAGTAGGATATATAAACGAGCAGATCATTTTAATCTTACCCATTGTTTGAATCTGGACCATTATGCTTTCAGCTACTACATTATAAGCTCTCCAGCTTGAGGATTGTATGATATTGAATATGACCCAAAGAAACATTTTGCAAGCTCAACAATTGCATAACTTTTTTGGTTATCGATTAGAAGTTTCAGCTATTGATTTATGGTTACTCTCTATTAATTTAGTATAATTTTTTTTTTCTTTTCCAGGCTCAACGATTGCATAACATTTTCCAAAAAATTATTGGATAAATGTGAAGAAGAAGTATCCATGAAAGAAATGGTCTTAAAGCTAATGACAAACACAATGTGAAGACGAAGAATTATTCATGAAGAACTTTTATGTGCTTTGATTTGTAATTTTTTTTTATTATATGAATAATGACCCATTATATCATATTTATTATTAATTGATATATTATATTATTTTATTGTGGGATATCATATTATTGGTGCGTTAGTAAATGCCATTAATTAATGCAATGCGCTAGTAATATATTTATTGCAGTATTTATATTAATGTTTTTAATTTAAAAAAATATGCTAGCAACAAATTAGTAGTAGTGTTTACAATTAGCTGTAATGCAGAAAAAAACAAACTCATGGTGACATTTAGATAAACGCCATTAATAAATTCAAGGTGTTGCTAATGTACTATTAGTGACATTTAAATAAAAGCCGCTAATTTGTATGATGTGTTGGCAACATAATGTGGCGGCGTTTATATTAACGCCGCCATTTTAAAAAAATACCGTCGTTTAAATAAACGTCGTTAATAACTTCACAAAAATACTATTAGTGGCATTTAAATAAATGCTGCCAAATTGTATGATGAGTCGGCATCGTACTAATGGCGGCGTTTATCTAATCGCCATTAAATTTTGTCATTAGCGACGTTTAGATAAACGTCATTAAATTATTTAAGGTGCCGCCGTCAATGTACTATTAGTGGCATTTAAATAAATGCCACCAATTTATATAATGCGTCGGCAAATTATTAGTAGCAGCATTTATCGTAACGCCGCTATTTTAAAAAATGGCGACGGTTAGAAAAATGCATTTAAAAAATTAAATGTGCCGCCACCAATGTACCATTAGTGGTATTTAAATAAATGTCGCCAATTTATATTATGCGTCGGCAATGTAGTAGCAGTGGCGTTTATGGTAACGCCACTATTATATGCAAGGTAATGGCAACGATAAAGTAGTGGCGTTTCGAGAAACGCTGTTAATGTAGATAAGGTGGCGGCATTTTACTAAATGCCACTAAATTGTATACAAACGCCGCTAATGAGATTTACCAATACCGGCGGTTGCGCAAACGCCGGAACATGGAAAATAGCGACCCTCCAGTAACGGCGGACGGTTACGCCGGTAGAAAAACGCCGCAAATTAATTAGCGGCGTTTTTTGGGACAGTTACCAGCGCATATCCAATGCCGGCAATTCTATCTTTTTTTGTAGTGCCTCAAACGAACACATGCCCAAGCCCCAAGTCCTCCATTATGAGTCTTGTTATGGACCCAATTCATAGAATATTTCAAGATAGTCAATCTCCAGAAATGATGAAGAAGAAGAGAAATGAATGAAGAAGATGAAAAATTGAATTTGCATAAACTTTTTTGATATCTGCCTTCCTTATTTCTCCTCCTTTTATAAGAACAGTGGCCTTTGTACATATTTAGAAAGAAAACACCAAACGCTGCATATCAAATGGCTACTAAAAACTGTTACAATAGTAAATACAAAAATGACGTCACTCTATTAATCTAAACGACCCCGCTAACTTGTCTATTACATTTACTCAAAACACTGCGCTTCATTTATGTAACATATTTAACTGTCACTTCCCTTCCCATTTCTTGCTGCCATTAATAGAACTCTACTGTCATGCCCTTCCATTCCTCATGCTACTGCCCTACATTCCTTGCCACTTCTCCACACTTCCCATGATCTCAACCCGTGACATACCCTCCCTCTCTATAACACATTGCCCACAAGGTGACGAAAGGCCTCTATCAACTTCCAGTAAGGTTCCTAGCTTGCCTCATCTCTTGCCATTCCTTGCCACCAATCAAAACTTCCACAAGAGCTCTATTATTAACTTGTCTACTACGACGAAGGTGAATTTCTTCAGGTTCTGGCCTTTCGCCATCAAAATCGACACCCCCACCTTCCTCTCCGAAATCGACCCACGAATCTGACGACGCAGTCCCCCTATTTCAAGCACGATTCCCCCCTTCGAAGTTGAAATCTCAGTCTTTCACCTTCATCTACATTCAAGCACAATTCCCCCCATTCAATCAGTTCAATGCTAGAGAGGAAAGCCAATAAAGACTCACCTAAAAAAGAAGCAAGTTCTAGCTAAAGTAGAGGAAATGACGGAAAAAACCTACCAAAGAAAACCCAGTAAGACTTCCCCAAGAGGAGGGAAAGAATGAAAGAGAAAGTTGGAAAAGGGAGGCCATTGTTGGCTAGTTACCGGTAAAATGATATTGCAGGTGTGGCCAATATTGGAAATAATGCTTCAAAGGATAGCCACTGTTGGGCAGATACAGGCAAAATGATGTGGTTGTGGCCAATACTTTATCTTCCAGATTTGAGACTTCTTTCTCCTCCATTCCGCTGTTTTGTTTTTTATTTTTTTAATATATTTATTGAGGTGGCAAGCGTGGATGCCCCTACGGTTGCAACTGCCGGTTGTCTATAGAAAAACTCCAAATTAAATACCCACACATCAACACATTATATCCAACTCAACTAGTTTGAGGGACATTCCATAGCTCAAGCCTCAAAGCAACTGGCCAAGTTATATGTATTCAAAATGGCATGCAATCTTGTATGTACACCTACCAGTGCCGGTTGGAAGTGGGTTGACGTTGAGGGAGATGATCAAGGGAATTGGCGTTTCGATATTTACGACAGCCAAACAAATATATTGGAATGGATAGCACCACAACAATAAGCTGGTTCCAAGGAATTGACCGCCTCAACTCTTTCAGGCAAGTACTAGGAGGTTTCTGATAGTGATACATAGAGAGGGAAATATGAAAGTGCAAAAATTCCGACTAGCAATAAAGAAAGTGCATATAGGATCACTTTAGTCCAGCTTTCCCTATTTTGTATCATGAAGAGGACAGTTGCTATAAACGCAAACATAATCATGGACACGGACAAGAACAGAAATGTGAAGCCTAGCATTAGCTTGTTTGGAAGAGATTCCTTGAAGTCTGTTAGTGTGATGAGACGATTGAGAGAAATATTACTACCGATGTCAAAGTAAATGAAAGGGACATGACATCGATCACTGTAAGAACCACAAAGTAAGGTTTATTGACGAGGAGTGGAGCACCAGTCTAACTGTTAGGACCTCCAGGTACCGTGTTTGTTGCAACAAAGGCAATAGTAGCAATGAGAACTGTGACAATGGTGCATCCTTCTGAGGTTCTCTTCAGCCATTCTGTTACTGTTGTTTGGAGCTCATTGTTTGTTTGATGAAATAAGCCCTTAGCAGTCTGCTTCATATCATTACGGTGTTCAATGAAATGGGGTGGGATGACTGACTTCACACGCTGCACATGAGTACCAAAAGAAACATATATAATGAGTGAGAACTCTTCAAATAGATGAACTGGTCCTAGTACTTCAACTAGCTAATTAATGACATTATCCTAAAGTTAATAAGTGGTGTACTTTTACAAGTTATTATAATCAACACTTACAAGATTATAGTCCTAAAAGCATGCATAGAAAGTATGCCAATGCGTGTTTGTGTTTCCAGATTAGCAAGATAGAGGATCAAAAGTTTGCCACCTCAAACCATTACAGTCCAACTACACAAAGTATGGAATTTCCTTCGCTGTCAAATTTGCGTACTAGCTAGGCCACTTTTGTATAGTTTAAAATATATGGAAATATACAATTCTCCAAAACTCTTTCTGTTTCAACATGGTATCACAACTATTCATCTGAGTTTTTTTTTTTCTTCTGTCTGTGCATGGCCTCTTTCTAGTGTTTTCACACTAGTTTTCCCTTTGCACTTGACAGAAGTCCTACCATGAATTTCTGTTGGGTTTTCACTCATTTTTTCATCAAATCCGATCCGGAGAGGAGTTCTGAGAATTTTATCGACGTTTCTATGTCAACTGCATCTTGATCCACTGTTGCACGGGCCCCCACGTGCTGCTCACACTCTCTGCATGTCGATCCATGCTCCCCACGCGCCTAGCGTCTCCATTAGCTTCCCAACCTCATTCAGCCCATTTGGCCCAGCCCATTTCGCACAGCCCAGCCCGGCCCAAGTAAGCTTTCCAAGCCTTTTTTTACTTTATTTTTCATTTGAGCCTAGACCCATCAACCCAGTCCAGACCCATCATCCCAGTCCAACCTGTTGACTGTTGACTGTTAACTGTTGACCCAACAAAAGAAAAAAAACAAAATCTAGCAGTATGACTCACCCTTCTCCCAACTTGACAACATTTTTTGTCCTATTGATAATATTTTAGATGGCTCTAATTATAAAATGTGGGCCCAAAATATTGAAGTTTTTCTTAAAGGCTGCAAATTGTAGCGTTATGTTTCTGGTGATATTCTTGCACCCAAGCAACAAGTTGATGAGAGTGTTGATGTGTTTGCCTGCCGGCTTGAAGATTGGCATAGTATTTATTATAAGATATTGTCTTGGTTTATTAATACTTCTGTTCCATCCATTCATAGCCTTCTTCCTAAGCTTGGTAATGCTAAAGTTGCTTGGGATTTTCTTGCTAAACGGTACAAATGCACTCGTGATGCTTCATTGCAGTTTCAGCTTGAGACTAAGCTTTATCAGATACGTTAGGAATTAGGTCAGTCCATTGCTGATTTCTATTCTCAAGTTAATAATCTTTGGGAACAGTTGTCTGCTGCAGATCTCCAACTCAAATGTTCTGATGACATTGAGTTGTTTGCCACCTATCATGATTGTCGTAAGTTTATGCATTTTATGATGGCACTTCATGAGGATTTTGAATCTACTTGGGTCTCTCTTTTACATCGCACACCTCTTCCCACTCTTGAAACTGCAGTTGCTGAACTTATTTTCGAAGAGAATCGTCGTTCCACCATGCATATGCAAACTCAGGATTCCGTTATTGCTGCCATCCCTAAGACTACATTTGGGTCTTCTTCAGCCTCGGGCCATTTTCCTTCTCAGTCCTCAAAGACTATCTTCTGCAAATACTACAAACGTCCAGGTCACTTTATTAGTCGCAAATTGCAAAACAAAAATAGTCTCGGGCCCCCTTGTTGCAAGTTGCTGCAGTGGCTCCAACTGCTCATTCTGCTTTTGAGTCTGCTGCTGAGCCTTATTTAGTATCCACTACTCTCACTGTTGTTGACATTGAGGCATTAATTCATCAGGTTTTATCCCGGTCTTCTAGTGCTTTGTTTGTCACCTCAGGTACATCTCCTTGGTTTTTTGATTATGCCTGTTGCAATCACATGACTTCTGATTCCACTATTTTTTCACAAAAATCTACTTTGTCCCCCAATCCTATCATATATACTACTGATGGTTCTCATTTATCTGCTAGTCAAATTGGGTCCATTTCCTCCCCTACCTTATTTGTTGACAACACTTATCTTGTTTCCAAATTATTCTTAAATCTCCTTTCAGTTGGTCAACTTTGTGAATTAGGTCTTAAGCTTACATTTTCTAATGTTGGTGTTGATGTGTAGGATCCACAGATGGGTGAACTCATTGGAACGGGCCGTAAGATTGGACGTCTGTTCGAGCTCGCTTCTTTGCAGCTTTCATCCCATCTGTCTCGCTCCATTGTTACTCTTGCCATCTCTTCCCATTTATGGCATTCTAAGCTGGGTCATGCCTCTATACCTCATGTTCGTCTTTTGGCCTCCCAAGGTCACCTAGGTTCTATAAGGTTTGAGTCTTTTGATTGTGTCTCCTGTCAACTTGGAAAACAACTCATTTAGCTTTTAATATAAGTGAATTTTTGTTAACTGCACTTTTGATTTGATTCACTCTGATATTTGGAGTCCTGCACCCACTCCTACTGAGGGGGGATCTTGTTATTATTATTATTTTTTTATCTTTGTTGACGATTATTCTCATTATATATGGCTCTACTTGTTACAACATTGATCTAAGCTTGTTCGTGTTTACCAAACTTTTCACAAAATGGTCGAAATTCAATTTTCTCGTACCATCAAAGTTTTTCATTCAGATAATGCCATGGAATACAATGACAAAACCCTCCTTGAGTTCCTGAATCAAGAAGGCACACTGTGGCATTGTTCTTGTCCCTATTCCTCTCAACAAAATGGTCGTGCAGAATGAAAACTTTGTCATATCCTTGATACTGTAAGAGCTCTTTTACTTTTTGCTTCTGTAACTGAAAAGTTTTAGGGTGAAGCTACTCTTACTGCTGTGTACACAATTAATCGGGTACCCTCCCATATACTTCATAACAAATCTCCTTATGAGCTTCTCTATGGTATGATTCCTAACTATTCCTTACTTCAAGTTTTTGGTTGTGCTTGTTTTGTTACTCTTCCTTCTCATGAACGGACCAAACTTGAACCCCATTCACGGTTATATTGTTTTCTTGGTTATGGCTTAATTCAAAAAGGTTATCGTTGTTATGATCCTATCTCCAAACGTCTTCGAGTCTCTCGTCATGCGGAGTTTTGAGAACACAAACCATTTACTAGTCTATCCACGTTCTCCCCTTCCTCTTCTAATCACTCACTCATTTTCCCTAATCCCTCTATTGCTCTATTCTTGGACTCTTCTGTAGAGATTTCAAGCTCCTCAGATAGTTCTTCCACTGCTGCACCCAATCCAATTGATGCGTTTGATGGACCCCTTGCCACACCACCCATTCCTCAGTCTTTTCCACTCTCTGAACCTCGTCGTTCCAGTCGGGTAAGTGTTCCTCCTACTCATCTTCATGATTATCATTGTTTCTCTATTCTTGTCACCCTCCACGAACCTCACAATTATCGTGAGGCTCGTACTGATCCTCTCTGGCAGCAAGCTATGTCTGATGAATTGAATGCTCTTGTCAAAACACATACTTGGGATCTAGTGGACTTGCCTCATGGTAAAACTACAATGGGATGTAAGTGGATTTATAAAATCAAGACTCGAGCAGATGGATCAGTTGAACGCTACAAGGCTCGACTTGTTGCAAAGGGGTTCACCCAAGAGTACGTAATTGACTATGAGGAGACTTTTGCTCATGTTGC
This sequence comes from Carya cathayensis, assembly GCA_011037825.1. Classification (NCBI taxonomy): domain Eukaryota; kingdom Viridiplantae; phylum Streptophyta; class Magnoliopsida; order Fagales; family Juglandaceae; genus Carya; species Carya cathayensis. The sequence goes on from QGSO01000541.1 coordinate 45,140, forward strand.
TAAACTTACCTCTATTAGATCTTTGCTTGCAGTTGCTGCTGTCTGGCATTGGAAAATTTTTCAAATAGATGTTAAAAATGCCTTCCTTAATGTTCATCTTACTGAAGAAATTTACATGTAGCCTCCACCTGGCTATGAGCATCCTCCAAATAAAGTTTGTCGTCTTCTTCGCGCACTTTATGGGCTCAAACAAGCTGCTCGAGCTTGGTTTGAGAAATTTTAGTTAGTAGTTTCTCAACAAGGCTTTCTTTCTAGCCCATATGATTCTGCACTCTTTCTTCGCACTACTGGGGTAGGTACCATCGTTCTTCTTCTCTATGTAGACAATATGATTATTACTGGTGATGATATTGCTGGTATTCGAGATCTTTAAACTTTTCTTAGTCAGAATTTTGAGATGAAGGATTTGGGACATCTTAATTACTTTCTCGGCCTTGAAGTTACTTCAAGTCAGGATGATTATTATCTCACTCAAGCCAAATATGCCTCTGATTTACTTTCCAAAGCTGGGTTGATAGATAGCAAGATAGCCATGAGTCCCCTTGAGTATAATACTAAGCTCCTGGCCATTGATGGTTACACACTTGCAGATGCAACACTTTATCGACAGTTAGTTGGCAATCTCATTTATCTTACTGTCACTAGGCCTAACATTTCATATGCTGTTCATTTGGTTAGTAAATTTATGAGTGCACCTCGATCTACCCATTTTGCTACGGTTCTTCCAATTTTACGCTACATCAAGGGTACTTTGTTTCATGGTCCGCACTTCTCCTCTCACTCCTCTCTGGAGCTACACCTATTCTGATGCATTTGTATCTTAGAATATCGCTAGAATATTAGGTCATATCCTTAATTTCCTGTAATTATGCTAGGCTAGAATCTTTTCTATTAGTTGTATTTCCTTATTTACTTTGGCCATATTCAACTATATATAGGTCACCTTTGTATAGTTTGAAATATATAGAAATATACAATTCTAACTCTCTATGTTTCAACATGCAATATGTTACGTCCTTTGTCATCAATATGCTCAATTGCCTGGGGGGTAACATTTCAGTATTTCTTCAGCAATGTCTACGCAGCCTGTCTTAGTTGCAAAAAACAAAGGAGTATCTGCTTCTGGCACTTGATCCCCTTGACCAAGTGAAGTCATTAATAAGGGGGCCTATCCAATTCCCTTCTCTGGGCTAGGACTGTCATCAAATTTGTGGAGCCTAGGCTTTCCCTAGTCTATTCCAAGATAAGTTGCTTCCTATGAGAGATCTCTTTCTATTAAGAACTTAGCAAGCTTCAATATTGACTCATATCTAGTAGGCTTTCATTGTTTGGCTGAAGTAAAGTATGAGTTGACTGTTGATGAAGTTCGGAAGTTAGTACATGTTGCATATAATATGTATAGAAGGAAAAACATGTAGAGATCTTATAAGCAAGCTGGCATCATATAATAGCTTTACGATCACGATTCTTTAAACTTTGAATAACTTTCAAGTCTAAAAATAATTAATGCTTGAGTTTTATACATTTATCTTTTTACTAACATTGTTTCAAGAACTTGTTAATCAGGTCCCAACATCATATTTCTAATAACGAACTACAAAAATGCTGATGTGGCATGTCATGCGTCGATCTTTTGTACATTGTGTGCCACATGACTTAAAAATAAGAACTTACATAAATTGACAAAAACATATAGCTTAAAAATCTAAGAATGAAAAATTAAATTTAAAGCAGCTACCTAGCTAGGCATGTCAACACTCTTTTGGAAAATTCCATTTTTATCAAAATAATAAATACCAAAAAGAAATCCTAAAATGTTTATAAACGTCGTACAATTTTAAAACTTAAGACCAAAAAAATGTACAAAAGCATTGATTATGAGAGAGAGAGATACTATTCAGAAGCCGTTTTGATCATAATTCTTTAGTTCATTATCTTCTATGCATGGCATGATCAATAAATTGTAAAAGAACTTGTAATTATGTGAAACTAATGATCGATACAAGTACTATTTTTCTACGTACTTAATTACGAAAGGATTTTTTTTTTTTAACGAAAGAAAATTCAAAAGAATGACTTTTAGAGTTTTTATACTCTATGTATCCGTAAGTACTCATCACAATTTGCTCGTTAATAACATCATATGACTTCATGAAACTCGTCATAGATTTCAAACTGGCATTGAAAAAACATTTTGAATGGTATTGGTAAGTAATTACTGCATGCATGGAATGATGGCCGCCCGAAACAAGAATATTGCACATATCTGGGACACATGTACATGCAACAGTAACATGATGAGATCGATCAATTAATATTGGGCGATAAACGAACCAAAATTGATGATTTGCTGGAAACATTCCCTTTTGTCCTCTCGTTCAAAAGCTTCAGAGTCGCATGATAGAAGCTGAAGATCAGTCATTCCATCTGCCTGTCGTTCACCAACCAAGTGTGGGAACATTTCGATCGGCAACGAGCAGGGCCAAATCTGTAATCCAATTTCATATAAGGGTGAAAAGGACCCCCCAAGAAAAAGCAACAAAGAAGTCATAATCTTTGGTCCGGGTTACATAAGGAGAAACATATGACACATACATATAATGTTTATAATGTTGTGAATGGGATCAAGAACCATTAATTACCGAAGTGCCCGTTAACGATCGCGACATGTAGAATGGTGCTTCTATCACTCCTCTGGCGGAAGAGTTGATTAGCTAAATTGTAGCCAGAAATTTTTCCTGGAAGAAATTTGAATACCTTCTCCTTGCCATAGCCTACCGACCGAAAGAGCGCAGTCTCTCCAAGGTGGTTACGCATGCATAGCAGTCCAGAAGCCTTATCTAATACCTTCTTTTCCACGTCAATTTGTGAATTGGATATGACCGCTTCATGGAGAATAGTGTTTCCTTTGTGGTTTTGTCGGGTCATTTTGTCAAGATGTTGGGGAGGCAAATCGTCAAGAAGATCGAGTACCAGTTGGATTTGTTTGGAATAAGTGGCTACGTGGAGCACGGTGTCGTCGTGTATTGTCAATATGTGCAATCCTTGCTCTTCAACTTTTGCGCACAACTCTTTCACCTTCTCTACATCTTCGCTCAGCTATGTCTCATACAACTCCGCATTCTGCTTATGATTTCTAATACTCATTTCTGCCATGGAACAGATGGTCACTACTTGAAATTTGAGAGAGAGAGCGAGAGAGAGCGCTATTATAGAATGTAGGTTAACTCAAGTACCGCTCTGGCCTTTTCATAGGGAGGTTTTTCTGTCTCTATTCTGGGACTACATATATATCGCATTGGATAGTTCTATTCTACCTAGCAATTTATTGGTGGATGAGGCATGTGCATGCATATATATATATATATATATAGCTGGTTTTTTTTTTTTATTTTTTTTTTACGTGGGGGTATTCCATTGTTAAAAAAATAATCTTTTTTGTGAATTTTAGATTTATCTATTTTTTTTAAGAGGGGTGCGCAAGGAAGCTTACACATCCTAAAACTTCAAATATCATTTCTCATGCCTATGTCTATATGCATATATATTTATATGAGAAGTGTTACATTTACAAAGAGATCTCATAAATAAATACAAAAACTAATATGATTTCATATGATACGTTAGATTAGTTTTATAATAAAAATAAATTTACAATCTAATATATATATTACATTAATCTATGTTAATTTGTGGGTTTACTTTTGTAAAATTTATTTATAGTTAAAAAATTTCTCTTTCTTTATATATACACACACACATATATATACCATTAAAAGAATGTGTATCTATGTCTATATATATGCATACAAAGTATGATTTACCTTGTCGGTAAGCAAATTCTTTAGATTTGGTTTGGCTACATGAATTTTTTTATCTCAAACACAAAATTATCATCTAATCATTATAACTTTTTAAAATCTCCATACAAAATATAATAAACAATTCAACTTTTTATTAACTTTTTTAAATTTTAAAATAATAATAATATTAAAATATAATATTTTAATCTTTAATCTAAAACTCAAAATTCTCATATTAAAATTCGTAAGTGGCCAAACCGAACCTAGATTAGATGATATAAGGTTGCCTGATCTAGAAGATTAATTAATTATGATTTGCCATAATAACTTAATAAGTACGTTTTTATAAGGGTCTCTGGCACTTTGCTTACCGACAAAGTTTGTGTCTCATTCTTTAGTAGCGAAAGCGATATTACTTTAATATGATGTTTGGATAGTGAGATGAAATTAAATAATTTTAAATAAAAGTTAAATAAAATATTATTTTTTAATATTGTAATTGTTTTGAGTTTGAAAAAGTTGGATTGAGATTTGAAAAAAATTGAATTGTTTATTATATTTTGTGTGGGAATTTAAAACAATTATATAATGATGAGACAAGATAAAAGTGTTTCTCAATCCAACCAACCCCTTAAAGCACTTTAAGTTCATGTATCACCTCCTCTTAATTTCCTTTATATATATATATATATATATATATTTTTGTCACAACTCGATTCCTAACTTCTATTTTTAGTAGTCTTTTAAAATTTATTTTGTAGGAAATTATTGGAGATATGTACATTGTCTATAAAATTTGTTAGTAGATTTAAAAAAAAAAAAGCATAATCTCAAAAAATATATTTAATATTTATTATGACTTAGGTAAACATAATAATATATATAGTAAATCCTCTGATCATTAAGTATCAAATGGTAGAATTATTTTTTGTTCTAAGACTTCTTTTTGTAATGCTTTTGTTTCCAAATTAAACCAATCAATCATGTAGACCATCAATTTCAAATATAATATACATAAACCATGTTTTGAGAAAGCATCCATGATGGAGATAATTAACTACGTACATTTTAAATCTCTATAAGTTTTAAAAAATTTCTATACACCACACTATATAGTATCCTAATCTCATCATTATATAAGACGTGTCACATTTATCGTTATTGAATAATCTTTATTGCATGATTCTTTATCATCCAATTGTGATAATTAGTATATCATATTTTATATAGAATTATGAAAGTGGGATGAGGGTATGGTATATAGAATTACTGTAAGTTTTAAACCATATCTAAATATGAATTTTTGATTTGGTTGGTCTTAATGCGCATCAAGTGAAACTGTATAATTAATGTACTGTAGGAACAAGTTAACAACAGATCACAAACACGTATATATGCACTACATGAATTACCACATTAACAGAGCATGGCCATGCCCCAAGTTAAAAAAGCCCAATTAACAGAATACACACAATATTATTATCAGACGACATATCCAACTAAATATGTAGTTTCAGGAATGAAACATAACTCAAGCCTTAAAGTGGCAAGCCAATTAGCTACAACTCAAAGCGGCAGACAATGTGTACTTTCCAAAGGCACGTATATACTAACGTCTTATTGGTCCCCTTCATGCAGACAAGTTAGAGGTTCGTGGTGCAACTGCAAGGGGCTAATCTGGCATACTTACTGAAGCCAGTTTTAAGTGGGTTGACACCGAGGGAGTTCGAGGGAATTAGTGCTTAGATTTCTACAACAGCACAATCTGCACAAATAGGTTGGTATAGATAGCACCATACTAAAAAGTTTCCGAGGAATTATCCACTTCAGCTTTTTCAGCAAGTACTTGAAAGTTACCAATAGTGATATGTAAAGAGGGAAATATGAAAGTGCGAAGATTCCGACTGGAAGGAAAGAAAGTGCATATAGGATGACTTTTGTCCAGCTTTCCCTTTTCTGTATCATGAGGAGGACCGTTGATCCAAATGCAAACATCATCATGGATACGGAGAGGAATAGAAATGTGAACGCAAACATGAGCTTATTTGGAAGAGATTCCTCGAAGTCTTGGAATCGGAATGGTGATGAGACGATGGAGAGAAATATTACCACTGATGTCAAAGCAAATGAAAGGGACAATACATCGGTCGCAGTAAAAACCACAAAGAAAGGTTTGTTGACGAGGACTGGAGTGCCTGTCTGACTATTTAGACCTCCAGGTACTGTGTAGGCTGCAGCGAAGGCAACGGTAGCAATGAGTACTGCGACAACGGTGCATCCTTCTGTGGTCCGCTTTAGCCATTCTGTTGCTGATGTTCGGAGTTCTTTATTTTCTTTATCGAAAAATTGCTTAGCGGTCAGCTTCTTATCGTTACGATGTTCATGGAAATGGGCTGGGGTCTTTGACTTCACACGCTGCACATCATGACAATAAAAAATAGAACATAATGATTGAAAGTTCAATTAAAAATAGAACATAATGATTGAAAATTCAATTAAGAAGTACATATCGTTTCAAGAAAATTCATTGCTTTAAAGCTTTCAACAATATTTTGATAAGTTATAGCTTGAAAGTATATATTTTGCTAAGGAAAAATTTAGTTGCAAGTACAAGTATGTACTAATATGTGCACCCACTACAACAAATACATCATTTTGCCGCCAAATGTTTTTGCAGCAAATGGGAAAAATTTTGCAGATACTGACCAAAATGCTACAGAAAAGTACCGCCACATTATTGCCAATAATAAATTGCCAATTTAACTACTATTTTTGGCAATCTCAAATTTTGAAGAAAATAGTAGTCTATCTTGGCAATTTATGCCGTTGCCATAAGACAAATACTTTGTCAGTAATACAGCAAACAACACTTCCAATCTCTTCCAGTAAAGTCATTTCCTGGAATGCAACCTTGCCACTAATATGCTATCTCATCCATTCATAACTTGGGTATAACTAACTTACCACACATAATAGTTGTCCGTAATAGAAAATTTTGGGAACTTATGTCGCCAAAAAAAGACGCATTTGGCAACTTGTATGACTCACAACTTCTTACTTACGATGAGGTTATACAAGTTCAATCCGACTTCAATTGGCCTTTCCTACAACTTGATTTCCTGGTAATACGTTAGTATTGGCAACTATTTGTTCTGGAAAATACGTATTTAGCTGGAAATTTGTATCATCCAGTCTGCCTTATAGCTGTTAACATATATTGTCCATAATCATGAATTTTTGGCAATTCATCAAAGCTAAAAATAACTATTATTGGCCATCTAATTCTTCGCTATAGCTCAATTTATTTGCAGCTTACATTTACGTATATATTCCGTATACGACTACCTTCATTGTATTGGCTGAAATTGAATGGTCCTGATGATGCATTGTTGCCAATAAAACTCCTTCCCCACAAAACCGATCCATGAAATTAAATACTTGGAGATTTACCGTTAATGCGTAGCAACTTAGCATTTCAACCTACTTTCCTATACCTTATCTGTTTTTACAGTACTACACTACAATTCCATATATCTGTAATTTATAAATATTATTGGTAATTTGTAGTACTAAGTGGATGATTCCCCCCTTAGCAAAGCTGTACCTTTCCAATATATAATCAGATAAATATATGGCAAATAAAGAAAACATTTGCTCTGAAATTGTGAATCATCTACTTGATATAAATCTTAGTTCTCCATTAGACATACAATTTCCATCCAAATGCACCCTAGTCATCCGTGCATACAAATCCAAAAAACATAAACCCATTTTGTAAAGAGATGATCATATCAACACATATCACTACTTAATCATCAAATGTAGTCTCATTAATTTCTAGCTGATGCCAAAATTGGCATCCTGTTCAGAACACATGCCCAGCCAACTGAAATGTTATATGAGTCCCATTTCTATGTCCCAAAACACAACTATTACATATCAATAATATATATTTCTCAAGCTTCTAATCTCTTCCCTGGTCAAATGGATCTGTGGGGATCTTCACTCAAAAAAATCAAACCTCCATTTGTCCACATATATGGCAAGGTTGGTCCCTCATTGTCTCTTCGTTTGAACAATTCATGTTAGCATCAAACTTTCCTCTTGCTGTCAGCCTTCAGACTCCCTGCACATATGCATGTGGCATAGCCTCATCATAATCCGAAACATGTGAGTTTACTTCCATCCTAGCTGATCTAGGATATATTATGTGCAGAATGACAATATTTTGGGATTGCTTTGTACCCTATAACATCATGCAACAATCTCCACTCAACAACCAACACTTGCATGTATTTTTTTCCATCGCTTGCAGACAAAATACAGTTATTTATCTAAAGAACTATATCAAGAGTGGATGGATTACAAAACCCAAACAACAAATAATATTTTTCTTTTAGCATCAGGGAAATCCTACTTGATAAATCCATCAGAGAAATTCCTAACTAGCAGGGCTGATAAATATGGAAAAGCAAAATATATTTGAACACTTACCAACCAATCTATCCCATCATTAAACATTTGTACTCTCAGCCACCAATTGCATGTATTTGTAACCAATCATGCAAACTATTTAGTAGATCTAAACCATTGACAGTTTGAGTGGATACAAAATTCACTCAAACTGTCCATTCTTATGGCCTTAACCAGGGGGGGAGGGGGGGGGAATCTCTCTGAATATGTGCCTCAAATCATCAATATTAACATCATGATTCTGTGTGGAAATTGCATACCTTAGTCAACCTTTTTTGTTTGAATGCATGGGAACAAGTTGGCACATTGTCAACCTATATACTATGCTGACTGTTAAACTACACACAAAGTAGAGACTGCCACCACATCCATATAGGTGCCATGCAAAAAGCTCCAAAAGACTGTAACAAACTTCATGTTGAATCTGACTTGTTTCTTCAACTAGGACTTCCCAAAAGATCAGTCAGCTGGGCAACCAAAAAGCCACACATTATCCGGATGCCTAGGCATCCATGTGAGTCTCTTGATGAGACTCTCTTCGATTGCATTCCAGGTCAGCTACACGATTGTTCATCATACTCTGGTAGTCTTTAAACAGATTCTTGAAACTATGTAACTCATCTCTTAGCACCTCCAACTGGCTCTTGTACATATGTGCTTCATTCTTGTTCCTTTCATTCTCTTCAACAATCCTAACATAGTCCCTATTCTTGAGCAATGCTATTGAAGCTTCAGGTATAACCGAGTGTCCAAGTCCTGTTGCATATCCTGCTCTATATCCTAAAACCTCCTTGAACGCTGCATTGCACTTCTCATTGTTGTTTTCAGTATTCACCTCAGTCTCATCCAATCGCTCAAGCATTAGTTTCTACATCCAATGTGCCCAAGAAAACACCATTAGCTTGCAAGCAACACATACTTGTGCCTAACCTTAAAATGTATCGAGTCAACATCAAATAGATTTGACTTACATAGTTCTGTTCTGCTTGTCCAGTTATAAAGCAGCCCTTCTTTCTTGACCAATGAACTTCTTTGTAAAACTGTATCAAGTTTGGGTCTTCTTCATTCTGCAACCATCAACACATTAGTTAGTTAAATTGTATAGTTAGTGTGGATAACAAAGCTTATTTACTGTTAATTGAATCAGAAATTCAAGTATATGTACCATTTCCTCCAATATTCGTACGAATGGCTTTCTCCCTCCTGTATGCTTCACATTTTGTTTCTGCCTATTTTTCTGGTTTCTCTTTGACATTTTCTGTGGGGTATTGACAATCAAGAGATAATGATCTATTGCATTAAACTATAAGTTCAGTTGCTTCAGTAGCATGGAAAATTCTGATATAGGCTTTCCCTCTTATAAATAAAGCGCAAAGTATTTCAATTAAATACTAGGCTTGAACCTGCAAATTTTCTACCCGGTTGGGTGTAACCTGTAACACCCATTTTAATCTATCTTACTCATGCACACTAATGTCAACTACAATATTTTAATTATGTTATATCAATAGACTGTAGTTGTGGTTGATGGTCTATATGCCACAATTGCATAAAATTCTTAACACTTTTCTCTGTTAACCACAACTATACTGGTTCAAATCCCCCATGGATAAACCATGCACCACCACTTGTCATAAACGAACAACATGCCACAATACACATACCAAGAAATTGCATCTAATCCCATCTGGTCGAAAATTATTTTCATGCCAAATGGATTGTTTCTACAGCACACTTGCCAATTTCTAGGTTGATATAAGAGGTTATGCATGTTGTAACACATTAGCAATTCAGTATTGTGTAAACTTGTCTGAAATTATCTCTCTACATTTACTTACATCCCCTATTGACACATCTTTTGTTGACATGCACTTATGTTTACATAATAAAACCATTTCCAATCGTTTAACCCAACCACTCCTTGCAAGCATAGTCCAACCACTTGCGGGCTTTATCACTTTTTAACCACTTACTTAACTACAATAACACCCAATAACCAAGTCATTTTATTTTGTGCCACTCCAGAAAATTTATAATATACTGACAGTTTTCCATTTTACTTAATCAGTGAAGGAGTTGTAACTAGTATAGAGTGAATTCATATACCTCGAACTCTTCACTTGACCACATCCTACATAGATGTTCCCATACGGGCTTCTCCACCCACGATGTCCCGCCAGAAAGGGCCGCTTCTTTCGACCCATACTTTATGTATTGCTTTCGTAATAAATAGTGAAATCCATTATATTTCCTCGCAACAGCATTTGTCACACACTCACGATGCGAACCCAGTGTCCAATCCAATTTAAAATCAGCCTACGATAATGGAAAAACAGTCAAAGCATTTCATGTTCGATCAACTCTTTTAGTTCTTACAAAAATAAGGTAGGATGTATATTCATATTTACAATTAAATATGCTTGGTAGATTCAAACCCTACACTCTTGCTTTGTCTTACCTTAACACGGTCGATGAGTTCTTCTTTCTCCTCTTTTGGCACAGCTTTCCAGCTTGCATGCATCATGTTAGCATGCAGTCTGACGATCGTGGTCACCCGTCCAGAAAAGAGGTTGTAATTTTCGCACGATGGTCCTCTTTGTCCATCCTTAATATTCAGGGGTATCTGACCAAATTTTCTGACTCTCTCAAACAATGTGTCTTTTGCGGGTCCTCGACCACGTTTTCAGGAAGGTGCATCAGTTCCTTCTATCCACCAATAACATTAAATCAACCATAGCTGAAAGCATTTATCAACTTAAGTATAACATGAAGAACAAAGTGTTTTCGATAATGATGTTTCAACTTACGTGCATTAGTAACAATCCTGGAAGCTATATTGCCTTCATCCCTTGCCTCCTCTAGACCCACATTTGGAGGTTGAGTGGAATCACCAATTACTTCATCTGCTTCCGTATCACGCAGCAGTGGTGGCCCATGATGAAGTCGTGTAGTATGGCCCCCACGTCCATATCGTCCAGGGAGCCTTCCTCTTACCCATCTCACCATTGTCTTATTTTTTTAAATGGCAATCCGTCTAATGCACACACACACAAGCCAAGTTAAACTTTCAGCCTAGATATATCTTAACTGGCTCAGAAAATCAGCATCTGCTTTCTAATCTTTGTGCCTATTTTTTCAATGATGTTAAAAATATTAAAACATTTACAACCCTTGGCCAAGACCATTTCATTACTTACATTCAATTCTGATAAATTGTTGTCAGATTTTGTATGCAGCATTTATCCATTACACCGGAACTACAATAGCCATTGAACCCCATGCACACAGTTTTAAGTTTAGATATGCTACACCCACGCTCTACTAGATATTTATCTATGCATTTTCTTTGCTTTTAATGATGAAAACTGAAGGCTTCAGAATTGAAACTATAAACTGACTTGAACATCTGGAATAAGAACAAGGTGTTCCTAACACTCCAGTGGACTTAGAAAAATCTGGAAAGCGATTAAATTAGTGTTCATGCAGTTTCTTACATGGACAGGTACAAACTGCCACACCAAATTGGTAGAGCAGTCTACATATTAAATAGCCAAGAAAACATCAGCTTGAGCTGACAATGTGTAACATAAAGATAATTATGCAACACTTGCTTATTTCTTACGCCCTTGAAACTATTAGAGCCCTAGAGTAACCAGATTGCATTACACTAGTTAGGTATATTATGTTTAACTCAGATAGGTAAACATTAGTGAGACCATCAACTATCATTTGAGAGTTGATTGCATTACTTACTGAAATTTATTTAATGTAAAACTCAGACAGAATACAGAGAGTGAGAGCAGTACCCCCTCAAGCATTTTTGAGAATGCCACAAAATACCTATGCATTCCAGTGTAGGTATGGCAGCAGGGCCATTGTCGTTATCAAATATTTAGTAGCAGCCTTTTAGCAAATTCGGTCAATTAGCAAAGTGCCTTTGCTATGGTAGTTTGCTACTAATTCTATACCCTTGTGTAAGATCTTTGCATTACTTACCTTCTATTTGTAATGCTTCACTCAGAGAGACATGAGTGGGAGAGCAGTATTGCACGTGGGTCACTACAAAAATCCCAGCCACAAAATATACCCTAAAATATTCACTTTTATAAGTCTAGATATAAGCACAGGAAAATGACTTATTAAATCATTCTCCTTAAAGATACATGGTTTGAACATATCGAACCCTCTCCATGAATCTAATGTGCATAATTTGCTCTCTATGAAATGTGTTTAATATGTATGAATCATTTGCACATAGAGTAAGAAACTCCTTTATGTCCATATGTCTGACTACCAACTGCCATACAAAAGGTCCAACAGTTGCTAGTCTAAATCTGACAACAGTTGAAACAAATCAGTATGGTTTGATAAAATACTGGAATGGTTCTTCATGACATATCTAAAGACATTATATTAAACTGTAAGTACCCTTTTTACAGTTGCATGCATTACCCTCAGCATTTTCTTTAAAGAAAACAAAAGCACACAGAGACATATTTGTCAGTAAGGTTTACATGCCCAGAACCTATAAAGCTTTGAGAGAATTATGCCCAGGTGAGAAAAACCAACATGTAAATGAGAGGAGATGAGAGAGAGTTAACCCAATGTCTTCGTGGATGAAGGTAGAAGAGTCGGCTCCTCTCTCTGCTTGGATGATCAAATGTGTTCTCCAAACCGATGGTTTCTGAAGTTGGGAGAATCTAAACTTCAGATCATATGTAATTGGCTGGTTTCTTGCTCCTCGCTCAGATTTGTCAATTGGGTTCCTTCTCTGTTATGTGAGCAATTTGAAACACATTAGTTATGAAAACAATCTTTTTTGTGCAAGTTTATATGGGCTCCTAGGTGTTGGCAGGAGAAACCAGGAGATACGGCCTATGAGTTGACAACCTATCACAGAGCACCCCGCCTAATTTTTTGGTTAGTTCCCGCCCACTTTTTTGTCATATAAGAGTAAATGCTGCTCACAAAATGTGGATTTAAACTATATAACATGCCACAACTTGCTCCGACCTCACTGAGTGTATAAATTAACTTATTGATAATAAATGGTCAACCATTTACTTCTGTTTTACTTACCTAATTTTTCTGCAAAACCACGTTAACTTGTATAGGTTTCCAATACAATCAGTTAATTTTTTTGAAAGGTACAGCAAATAACTCCCTATATGGCAAGTGGCATATAGGGGTGAAATGAGACAAAACAGGTGTCAGCTTATATACAAGTGGCAGGTTAATATGTTGGCTAAAACATTACATGGCAGCTTATATACAAGTGGCAGATTAATAATCAATACCCAAGTGTCAGCTTATATTGACAGATGTCTCATCACTTAGTACAGGTGTTAGCTTTTCATTTGCATTTATATAATTAGCATTGCAAGACCCTTTGGAGTTATCAAGTCCGGTTATCGTTGTAAACCTTAATTATACAATTGGTAGTTTAATTTGTTCGGTCCCTGATTTTTCAAATCTTGCTCCACCATACAATTGGCAGTAATAATTACTGGTAGTCTATCATCGAAATCGTTCTTGCATTGAGTTGTCCATCTAAATACCCCCACTCGAAAGGCATTGAAATAACAAATACGTTTGAGTATTTCATTTATACCATTGGACAATTTATGGGAAGTCATATCAAGCAATTGGAATGTTTGATATAATGAATGTCATTGATTGATATTCTTTACTGAGGTGACCATGTGATATAAGTAATGCAACTTGTTTTGTACTTAAGCCGACTAGCTTAGATCCATGTACTTGCTAATTGCTTCATGTAAGACAAAGATATTGGACCAAATATGCTGCCTAGGTTGATAATTATGCTATTCTCAACTATGGTCTAACAGATTTGAGCCATATATAACTTTATCCAATTTAATTGGTCCACACTTTCATAATTCCAGTTTACTTGTATTGAGGTTATTGGATTGATAAGAAATACCTAATGGAAGTGCATTACACCATACTTTTTGGAGGATTGGTATGGATGTTCGACAGACTTCATGTATACCTCGTATGCTGTATGTTATATAAGACCACATCACATGCCAGGGAGCTGGAAATGAAGCAAGCGGATTGTGCATTTATGAATATTGGTTTTAGTTCAATTTCTTGATACCTGTCATTCCATCTTCAACTGATTAGAATCACATCAATGGGCTTACAAGTTTACATAGATCAAATGTAACAGATTATAAATATGCATTCCAAGACACAACTTTGGCCCCTGCCAACATGATTCAACACAACTCAATTACAAGATCTGTTCTTGACTATTACTAAGCAGGTGTGAAGGTCTTTTTAATCTACATTAATTGGCTACAAAATCTATGGGAATACACACCATTCCTTGTTCTATCAAGTATAGTGTTTGATTAAAAACTTAACCTCAAGCATGTTTCTTCCCACCCTTCAGTATCATATAACATTGACTGTAATTTTTGGACAACCAACAGTCAACCTTTGAAGTTTCCTTTTATTGACAATTACACACAAAGATATGACAATAAATAATTGTTGAAATACCACACCTTAAAAAAATACATTAGTTTATCACCTTAAGCAGATCACAACATCTGCCTCAGCTGCACCAAAGGATTTGTGTGCAGCTCCCTGCATTCCATGGTCTTATGTGATATCTGGCCTGATTTCAAACAACATCCATTGTTTTTGGATATCATAGAGAGTAAGTCATTGGAATAATCAATCAATAGCTCTAGTAATATAAAAAATACTGCATTGTTGTATTGGCAAGCATGGCCCAAACGAAATGTTAGAAAATTCATATACTTGTAAACTACAATCATTACTTGGCATTTCCAGCTAGATAATCTAACATTATCTAGGACAGAGTTAACTCAGGTTATTCGTAGCAATGACACATTAATATATTGCACACTTAGGTAAATTATCAAACCAAGATACTTGAATATTCCTACCAATATGCATATATTTAACCGATAGGATGACTAAGAACATAACAAGGCGTCCGCTGGAGAATATCACATTTAACTGAGTATTATCAACCAAGGAACCATGTGGACCAATATTTTATTAAATGCCCAGCCAACAATACCCAAAGGTAGTTAAATTAGATGCATACATGAGATTATCTTACCAAGGAACCATGAAGGAAAGGACAAAAACACATGAATGTCGATACTTTCATCACCACCCTTCATCAGACCAATGATGTTAAAATATCAACCCACTTGTCTAAAATGTATTCTGCATAGCAGGAGAGAGAAATAAAACATGACGGTTCTGCATTCCTCGCTTCTGCCAGCAATGGACATTGACGCTAGTTGGTTGTGGATGACATTCCACCACAATATCATTCTGCAGAATCCCATTTGACCACATTAAACCCTCACAATCGTCACAATGCAGCCATTAATGAGAGTTCTGCATGTATGTACATTATAACATGACATTCAAGTTAAAGCAACAGGGTCATGTGACAATGGCAGGTTAATATTTTCTGGGGTTGGGGTTTTGCTTGGGTTTTATTTATCCGGTAAACAAGGGGTTGATGTCAAGTGTAATGTTGGGGGGTTCTGGGCAGTTAGTAAGTTTGGATGGACAACTTACTAACTGCAGTTATAAACAATTACGGCTGATGCTCACTGAGTTGCTACGTGTTCGGCTTGTATACAATCAGTGGTAACTATCATTCTCCCATCCATATGTAATTGTTCTTTTACGTACAGTTAACCATATACAGCGTAATAATAAATATGTATGGAGACCATGCATTGTGAGCAATTGAAATAATAACACTATAAGTAAGGGCATACCATCTTCTGAATCTGAGGTTGCATCATTGGCAAGAGCAATATTGTCATCATCGCTTCTGTCGCTATTAGCATCGGCTTCGTCGATTCCCTGATCATCATCAACGCCATCATCCTCGAGGTATGCATCGTGGTCAACTAAATCAGATGGTTGATGATGCAATATGGTCGAAGGGTCTATCAGTATTGGTTCTTCATCTAGCCTGTTCAATGGAGTCATCAAGTCTGGATCACTAGATTGGGCATGCGGCACGTTTGTCGGAGAGTTTTCATCTTCCTCGAAAACGTCATCGTGACCAAACTCTGCACCATCTTCTACATCCTCAATGGATGAAACTAAAGGAATGTTGTATACATTCCTATTCGTTATCTTATGGACCGCATACCAACTACCCACCAGACTTATATCTTTTAAGTAAAACACCTGTTGGGCTTGGCAGGCAAGAGCAAACGGTTCATCTTTATACCATGTTCGAGAAGTGTTCAGGCTCGTTAGATGGTTGCCAACGCGAATCCCTTTTCGCTTATCACCAACATCCCACCAATCACATTGAAACAAATAGACCTTACGCCAACCCATATATCTTAATTCTATAATATCTTTCAAAACCCCATAGAAGTCAATGGGATTTGACTGATGTTCACCACGAACAACCAAACCGCTATTTTGAGTTCTTCGGTGCCTATCTCGATCCTTTGTCTGAAATCTAATTCCATTCATAATGCAACCGGCATATGACGCAACCCACTTGTCGGGACCACATGCAAGTGCATATATTTCATCTCGTACACTGGCTGGGTTCATCGCACGCTTCTCTCGAATCTATATTCCAATCAAAAGACAAAACCAACATAATTATAAAATAGCTAGAAGATTTAGTAGTTATTTTGGTTAGTTAAAAATGTGGCGTATTAGTTTTATTTTTTGGGTTGGGAAAAGGCTAGATTATGCATTTTGTTATAGCAGTCTTACATGTCGAGTAGAAATGGAATGACACATCGTCATCATCGAGATGGTTTAATATTAAAGAGAAATACATACGTGTTTCTTGAACCACCCTGGGAATTGAGCTTGGTGCCTGCACGCAGAGTTGGTTGTGCTTTCCCTTGTAATCATGTTGTAATGGTCACTGCAAAACAAAGTGGTAAATGGTTCACGGTGTAATATGTAACCGCTCAGTACATTTTTCTTTAGACAATGTGGACCACTTACTCGCGGTAATGCTCAATCTCGCCACAATTATTGAGAACATACCAATGGGCTCTTGAAAACATTTTCTCGGCTAGCATGTGAATGTTGGCCGCCCCGAGCGGCCGAACCTTTTGTGAGAATAAAGAAAAAAATTCCTCATTAAGCTGATCTGGAATGTCCGAGTTTCTTTCAACCCGTTGATATCTGGTCTCAATGTCGTTGAGATACATTGAGCAAAATGTTAAACACTCAACATGAACATATGCTTCTGCAATTGAACCCTCAGGGAGGGAATTAGTGTTCCGGACATATCGCTTGAACTTCCCCAGGTACCTCTCAAACGGATACATCCACCTGTATTGCACTGGTCCGGCAAGTAATGCCTCGTCTGGTAAATGAATTGCGAGGTGGACCATAATATCAAAAAATGCAGGTGGGAAGATCATCTCAAGTTTACATAGGATGATAGAAATATCTGCCTGAAGGCGATGTAATGATTCATACGTCAATGTTCGAGCGCACAATTCCGTGAAAAATGTACATAACTCGGTCAAAGCTAGCCGGATGTCGGGACGCAAATAACCACCAATTACGACTGGAAGCAACCGTTGGAGAAAAATGTGGCAGTCATGACTTTTCATTCCTGTAATTTTGCCTTCACGAATATTCACACACCGAGCAATATTAGAGGCGAAGCCATCTGGAAAACTAACTTGTGACACCCACTCACAAAAGGATATTCTCTCATTATGGTTTAGTGTGTAACATGCAAGACTCATCCGGCAACGATCACCCTCCGGACGTAAGTGTAATTCCTTCCTCAGTCCGAGACGTTCCAAATCCCTTCGTGCATTTGCAGTGTCTTTACTCTTTCCATCAATACTCAGCAAGGTGCCCAAGACGCTATCACAGATGTTTTTCTCAATATGCATTACGTCTAGGTTATGCCTCAATTCCACATCTTGCCAGTATGGGAGATCGAAGAAGATGCTTTTCTTTGTCCAGTTTTGTTCATGTGGTGCCCGTTTCCTCTTCCGTTCACTTTTTCCAAATTGCACGTTGCAGACCATGCGTAATGATTCAAGTATTTCTTGGGCCGTAAGTCTTGCTGGGTGAGGCCTCACCTCGTTGGCACCGTTGAAAGCACGTTTATTCTTTCTCCAACGGTGGTCCGGGGCCAACCATCGACGGTGGCCCATATAACAATGTTTACGCCCATGGGCCAACCACATTGAATCTGTATCTACATTGCACACAGGACATGCCAACTTCCCTTTCGTGCTCCACCCCGAAAGATTAGCGTATGCAGGAAAGTCATTTATAGTCCAGAGTAGAGATGCATGTAATTGGAAAACATCGGAACTGAATGCATCATATGTCTCAATACCAACCTCCCATAAAGATTTCAATTCATCAACTAAAGGACGGAGGAAGATATCGATATCATTTCCTGGTGATTTAGGACCAGGTATCAAACATGTCAAGAGAAAGTATGGGTCTTTCATACAAGACCAAGGTGGCAAGTTGTAAGGCAGAAGTATGACTGGCTATATACTATAAGGCTTGCTCATGTTATTGAACGGGTTGAAACCGTCACGCGCAAGTCCAAGACGAACATTACGAGCATCTTTCGCAAACCAATCATGTTTCCTGTCAAAATCTTTCCAAACTTTGGAATCAGCTGGATGCCTCATATAACTCGAATCATCAGTACGCTGCTCTTTATGCCATCGCATCGCTTGTGCTGTCTTCTTCGACATATAAAGGCGTTGCAACCTAGGCTTCAATGGAAAATAACGCATCACTTTCTGAGGTACCCAGTGTTTACTTGTCAGTGAGACCCATCTAGATGACTTGCATTTGGGGCACTGATCTTTGTCTTCGTGTTCTTTCCAGAACAAGATACAGTCATTTGGACATACATGAATTTTGGTGTAACTAAATCCCAACCCACGCTCTAGCTGACGTGCATCGTTATAGTCTTCAGGCAAAAGAGCAGTCAGGAAGGCAGATTTCAATAGCTTTAGCACCATGTTAAAAGACTTCACATTCCAACCACCAATACTCTTGATGTGAAGCAACTTCACCATAAATGATAGCTTTGAGTAGTTTGCACACGATGGATAGAGAGGACATCGTGCATCCTCTACATACTGTTCAAATGTATGGTGTCTTGAAGTCCCAACGTTGGGTTCTGCATTATCATCGTCGCTACCACCAGCATTTAAACCGTGAGCACTATTAACGAAGGACCCCACTCGGATGTCATCTAACATCTCATCAACATCATCAACGTAGTCACCTTCAGTA
This sequence comes from Carya cathayensis, assembly GCA_011037825.1. Classification (NCBI taxonomy): domain Eukaryota; kingdom Viridiplantae; phylum Streptophyta; class Magnoliopsida; order Fagales; family Juglandaceae; genus Carya; species Carya cathayensis. The sequence goes on from QGSO01000541.1 coordinate 64,714, forward strand.
TCATCTCCATCATCCTTATCATCTGACCGATTGGCATGAAAATGATCATCTTCTCCATGAAATATCCATTGAGTATAACTTATATCAATCCCTCGCAAGAACAAATGATCCCTCACAACATCAAATGGTTGGAAGAAATTATTACGACATATCCGGCAAGGACATCGAATGGCATCACTAGCAGGCGCATTGGATTGAGCCATGGATAAGAAATGATTAACTCCTTCAGCATATTCAGGGGACCGCAATCTATCTCCAATTTGCATCCAAGATTTATCCATTTAAATGTTGGATACAAAAAACAGGCCTTCACAAATTTTCTTCAATAAACTTAATATCAAGTTGACTTTTCAAGACCGGATACCATTAGGTCCCTATGTAATTGTAAAAATTTGTCAAGTCACTTTCAGCCATGTAGTTTGGGCAAAAATTAAATGTTTGAGAGGGAAGGTGCTTATTAAGCTGTCACAGAGTTGCAAGGGAAGGAGCATATAGCCCTTTGCACCATTATGCACCCAATAATGGACAATTTGTAAATACGGGGGTTAATTTCCATGCCAAATAATAGAATGGCTGTCCAAAGTGCCATTCTATGGGAAGGCATAAGGTGCAAACTTATCAGTAGCAGGGGGACTTTTAAGAATAACATAAAACAAATGAGTGGGAATTATAAATAAATTATATGATTACTTTGCGACTTAATATGGAGGCAATAGCTGATCTGTAATGCTCTAGTATGAACAAAGGGTCTGTAAACTACTGTGCCAAGTTAGCTTGCAACTGCAGAATGCAGTATTATGGTTAGCAAAAAAAAAAGAAATATATAATTCTGATTTATAGCGACACACGGGAAGTTTGACTGTATTTTTCCAATGTATTGTCTAATGCAGCACACTAGAGTGAAATATTCAAATCTGTTTTAAGGAGTTTTTCTGGTTTATAATGAGTAATGCCATGTGAAAATATTTGTAGTTAGTGTGAAGTTAGACTAATATCGAATCTGGAAATATTAAAGGCCAAACTGTTAAAGGTAGTTGAAATTCAAGTAACATTGGCCCAAGGGTATCAAGAGCAATTCCAGTTGAATGTTATGGAAACTTTCATAAATGTACCCATATAAAAATATATATGGGTACATAACTACATAAATAGCGTACAAAGGGTAGGTGTGAGCTTATAGGCTGCCAATAGAAGCTGCCCATATTATCACGAATTGACAGGGGTAAAATCAGAAATCACAGATGATACAAAGGGGTATCATAACTATCCATCAGTTTAATCGTCACAACAAGACACGTGTATACCATTTATGGTCTAACATATATTTTAGAAGTAGCTCCTAACGTGTGGTTTACAGCCTAACCTTTGTAGGGAGATATGTGTAAAAGATTCATGGAAAACATTCTCTTCAAAAGTACTGATGTGTCAGTTATCGGTGCAAACATACAACGGCTTGGAAAAACAACAACAAAACCACAAGTCATTTGATTCAAACCCTCGAAATGTTTCAGGAAGGGGCATACACCCACTGGGTGCCTATATAAAATTGCATGCAGCTATAAAAATATATAAATTACCCATCAGCCCAAGTTTCCAAACACATTAGTACAATAGAAGTAGTAGGCCAAGACAGTTTAACAATGCTAGATTGATGAGTTAGATTACAAATAGACTGTAAGTGCAATCCTGAATCTAATGCATGCAAACCCATTTTGATAACCCATTCATAGGTCCCAAAATATTCATTGACATGTTCGTACTATCTACCTATTTGGTTCAACACAAGACCCCTTGTTGTGATATATAGTAGTAGGAAGTAAGTGTATTTTCAAGCAGAATCAAAACGCTATGTAAAGTACGAACAGATGACAACTTACACACAGTCTGTCATGAATACTTGAAATGGTCCTGTGGAGGATTGCCTTAGCCAGCTGTGGAAGCCTGGAAAAAAATACAAAGGGCTTAGAAATATTTAATGTGGATAAAATCCCAGCCAGAACATGGCAGAACGCCAAGTAAATTTTACATATTAAATATTCATCATGTAAGGAAATGGATCCAGAAGCTGTATGGAAATCCAGAGTTGATAGGCAAACCACTTGTATACAATGATTTAGACATTTGTAGATGTATATTCATTATGTTTTTATGGGAGAGATGATAAAACTAGTCTAAAGTACACATACCAATTAGATTAGACTTGTTTATCGTGCGACCATTTCCGGTACACCACAGGTGAAGTGAAAATATGCTTGGACCAAATTGGTAGATGATGATAAACAGAACAATTAGAAAGAGGATTGTTAAAAAAACTATATAGAACATGGACATATAATCAGATTTGTGAACATTTGACTACCTATCTTAAAGTGTAAATAGTAATGAAATGAGCACAACTTCTTAGCTATATTATGGCAACAAGTTAACTAATCTGTAAATAATATAGACTGCTCTATATTAGTTAATAAATGTGCAGAATGACAAATTAGTACGTAACTGGTAAGAACTGAAGGGCTATCCAGTGTAGGAATGATTGACATTGTTGCTCAATAAACCTAGACAACATTTTCTTTAACTCTATATTTCGGAGGGTAGGTAGCCACAATATGCAAGATTGGAAGTCTAATAAAACGTGCAAAAAAAAAAAAAAAAAAAAAAAACAGCAAACAGAAAAAGAAATGAAAAGAGTAGGTAAAGGATATTAAATAGCATGCACTTAAAGTATCCAAATAATCTAAACTTTAGTGTGTACATTCCTCTGCATACACTTACTTCAAGAACAGGTTAGGCTCCCCAAATGCATTAGCGTAATATATAAAACTCTATCATGATGGAAGTCATGTATTTTGTAAATTAATGAAAACAATCAAGACTCAACAGCAACAAGTGGAAGTTGCATTAACATTAGACTGATTCAACATCGAATCAGTGGCCAATCTTATGTACTCCTCTGGTTTAGAACACATACCAACAGAAGCATGCATGAGAGAAGAAAACCTGTAAATGGAAAATGGTTTGTGCAAAGTGTGTTAGTAACTACAATATTTCTAGCTACATTGTGAGCGAGAGAATAATGGTATGGATCTGAGGCAAATAGCTGAGGCCATTTGCAGAAAATTATATGGGACTCATCCAAAACCTCACGTAATAGAAATGAGAGTGCGTAAATTGCCAATAGGGGACCATCACACGACAGCAGAAATATAAAACCTCACGTAGCTTAAATTCTAATATAGGTTGGCCTCATTGTGAAAAAAATTTGAGGAAGAAATAACTATTGACTGTACCTAAAATTACAAAGCAATAAAAGAGTATTTACATAAACCTAGGCTACCATCCTATCTCATACAAATTGTGAAAAATATCATAACTAAGATCACTAGGTAAATGCTAATTAAAAAACTACTGCAGTTATTAAATGTCACCAATGCAGCTGAAGATAAATATAACCATGCCAAAGCAACTGATAAAAGGGAAGAACAATATCCGATAACACTAGGATGTTCTGAATTAAAATAATAAAAACTCGTCAGTGAGGGCGGCAAGAGCCCAAGCAAGCATAAAAGAGTCACGACATGGCCTCCTGATAGATCAACGCCAAAAAATGCATGCTACGCTGATGCAAAGCAAACTGGAAACTCATGAGTCTAAATCATTGAAAATTGAAAAAGAATTTGTTATAACTGACAAGGACAGTGAAATATATATATCCTGAACATACGTATTGTTTGGAGAACTGTTAGCGAAAAAAGCAAGCAAAATAAATATATTCATCCACAATTAATCTCCCAAACAAGAACTGTGATTTAGGAAGCCAAAAATGGAAAAACCCACAGAAAATACCACACAAACATAAAGATAAGTAGAGATCTCAGTCAAGGCATCAAAAAGATGCGAATATACTTTGAGGGTTTTCCAGTAATACAGCTATCCACCAAGTAAATTGCAGGAATCAATATTCTGAACCCAACAGAAAAAATAGAAGAAATTAAAAGAGACGGCATGCCGGTGAAGAAGGAGAGAAAAACAGAGCCAAGTAATAGATGAGCCAACATAATAGCTAAGAAATGGATCAACCTAACCATTTCAATCAATAATCAAAGATAAATGACAACAACAAACAAATTGACCGAGAAAAAAACAGAGTAATAAAACCATATTTGCTTCTGCCGTGTCCCAGACTAAAGGTATAAGTTATGCTTCTCAAGTATATAAAATGCCACAATGTTCAATCTGGTGATAAAAATCCTTCAAGCCAATACGACATTATCCCTTCATCTAACATTTCAACAAATTAAAGCCTCGGCATCAGAGAAATATAGAATAACAGACCCTAGCCGAAATCCAAAAAACTGATAAATTGAAAACCTGACCGTAGCTTCGCAGTTTACTTTCTCTTCGATTGCTCACAGTAAAGGTAGCCGACACATACGGGAGATTTTGGTAGGGCTCAGTGAAAAGAAGGGGATGACCTAGCAGAGAAAGAAGGTGCCCAAAAAATCTCCCAACTAAACTGCGAATCGAAGCTTGTAAAATCATAATATCATCGTCGATTGTATGTGGGCTGTCGAGGACGATTCACTGGTTGCTGGTTCATCACAGATGGATTACGGCAGCACATCTGATTTACAATCTTTTCCGAAAATTTCTGGGAAGAATTTTCGGAGGTAGGGTTGTGGGTTTCGGGGTTAATATGGTATGGATGGTAGGGGTTGACTGACGCGAAGAGAAGAGAGGGAAAAGAGAACCCGCGCGTTAAGTAGGCTATTTATAGAATCACAATATAATGACGACTTTTGCTTGTCACAATAGAATTCAGTCATTAATGAAAGACAACACATTTCAGTGACGACTGTATGTCGTTAGGACAACCATAAAACGTGCAGATTATGACTTATTGTGACAAATAAACTTTCGGTGACTATTTTTTGCCGAAACAACACATTTTTATTGACAATTTCTGTGTGTATTTTTGGAGACGAGAATTTTGTGAGAAAACATGTGTATAAGCGGCCACTTTTCATCTGTGGGAAAAAAAATGGTGGCAAAAAGCAGATTTTGTTGTAGTGTTTCATCCTTCAACTTACTAAGGAAACAACTCAACTTGTATCCTTCTAATACCTCCTCAGCCTATTGGATAATCCCTCAAAACTAGATTTATAGTTTTCTGTAGATCCTGACTGTTTGAACCTTGTTAAGGCTTTCATGGGGTCATTGTAAGAAGATGACCCAAATTTGATTAATTATGCTTTAGTAAAACCTTCCTAGTCCTTGACCTCCCTTGACTCCTCTAGGTCTTGGAACCAAACTAAAATTTGACCCTCGATATGAAATGAAGATAGCCTTAGTTTATGTTGTGTATTGTCTTTTGAGGGCCAACATTTTTGTCTCCAAATTTTTTAGCTAGGAATTAATGGACTTCTTCAAGGTTGTAAGTCCATCTTGGAGCTAATTAAGTATGGTTCCTTCAGCCATGACTAGACACTAGGGAACTTATATTTGATACCAAGATTGTAACACCCTTATATTTAACTCACTTTTAATAAACGATTATGTGAAAGGTTTGTAATGGATAGTGTAATTTTCGTAAAGTAGATTGCAGGATGGATGAAAATGGAATAGGTTAGCTCACATTAAGGGTGCGGGCCTTTAGAGGATCGAAAAAGAAGACGGAATAATTGTTTTCATTTAGATTTTGCATAAGTTTCCCTTTCGTACATACTATGCCTCTTATAGGACTGACATACTATAACAAACATTTTTCCCCTTCTAGACACTTGCTACTTGACAAAATAGATAACATAATCTAATGTTGGGCTTATTGGCCCATTGGAGTAAAGCATAAAGATAACTAGACTTAACATCCTTGGACTAAATGTAATAACATGGACTCAATTTATAAAATAGGCACCACTCGTTGGCCTATGAACATGCCCTGCCCAAAAGCCCACTTCCTTATTAGATGACATAACCCTAAACTCCCTTAGTTCTCTGTCTCGAATTGAATTGCCTCACGAAGTGTGACACCTCAGTTCTATGCAAATTGTCCACAAAATCTTTATTCTCAACCATAATGTAAACAAGCTACCAAATTGTCCCAACGTCGATCACCCAAACCACAATCCCTTAAACCAGTCAGAACACACACCAACCCACTGCAAACCAAAATTCCATCACACCCAAACCACCTATTCATCCCCACCACAGCTCACCCCAGCCGCCGTTGATCTCAAACTAGCCACCAACCCATTACATGGTCTCTTTTCTCTCGGTAAGGCTCTCTCTCTCTCTCTTATAATTGTTTCTTTCTACAACTACTAGATATGAGACCCCTACCTCTCTCGATGTCTCTTTCTCCTTCTCTCACTTTTCTCTTACAACTCTCTCTCAATTTTCTCTCACTTTTAGGTTATTCTTTCTCAAACCTACACAATAGAAAACAAGTAGCTTTTCCCTTCCCGATGAAAGAAACTTCTGGTAGCCCTTGTCTTCATGTTCAACATCTAGAGACTTAGCATGTTTTACACTTATGCCCTTATGTGCAACTCATGACCTAATGTATATTATGGACTTGGGCTTGGCTTAATTCTCACTGTGAGTTTGATATTGTGTTGGGCTTACCTTTAAGTTAGATTGATTTCATTGTGGGACTTATTCTAAGTCCAAGAAGATTTTAAATTTCCCATATAATATTGTTGATTTAAATTATGTTACTAAGTATTATTCTTATACAACTAAATTCAATAGTAAACAATAATCATAGTTTAAAATTAGTTTGAACACTTGGATTATTAAGTCTATTAATTAAATGAAATCCCTCTTCTTACTTTAATAGATTTTCAAAAAAATCATCTACTAAGTTATAATTAGAAAATAAATATTCGTTAAGTAGCTACTAATTATTTTCCATGTCATTTACTAATCAGTTTTTTGGATGCTAATGTTTATATACCACACATGTCATAATATCTGTAAGCATCATTATTCATTATCATGTTTCATTCCACATATTATAGTTATATATGTATTATGTATATTGTGCATCTCACGTTGCATTAGACACATCATGCAGTCAAGGAGGATGTGCAAGCCAGGGACTCAAGCATATTCCACTATAATATTATTATCAGATCAGATCGACAGTTCCCCTTGTGGCCCCAAGATGTGGGACCAGTGCACAACGTTGCACACAAGGTTAATTGTATAGGCCAGTCAGATTAGATAGAAAAGTCAAAAAATTCATAACAGTCAATATACCAAAAATATTTCAAAGGCATGCATGTCATCAACATATATATGAATAGTCATATTTTAATTCTCAACATGAAATATTTTATGAAAAAAGCTTATGATAAGTATGTTTACGTTATGATGGGTTCCTTACTAAGTCATCGACTCGTGTTAGTTTTATTTTCTATTTTTAACCACCCAAATGAGGATAATGATCATTACGAGCAGGTAGGCCATGCTTAGAAGGAGCAATCTGATTTAATTCCAGGCTTTTTAATTAATTTTATGACAAATATTTTTCAATTCAGACTTCGATTATATTTTTCAAAATATATTTTATTTAGTAATTTTATTTATGAATTAGATATTTATTAAATTACAAGATCTCTTACTTGGTATTATTTATGAAAATACATGACATTCCTAACCTACAGGAAAAGGGTGTTACAAGTTTACTGCTTAATTTGTTAAACAGTTGGCTCTTCCTTCATGTGTGGGATTTTGGGCTTGTTGGTACGATTGTTTCTTTGGAAATTTTTTGGGGGTTGTGGTTTGGGGTTGTATGGGTATCCAATGTATGGTGGATGTCCTCTTACAGTAGAAAATAATGATGATGGCATTTTAGAATAACTCTCTACAATATGTGAGTGTAAGAGTTCTCTATACTTATAACATGCTTTTTTACTAGTGTAATCAATTATGCATGATCTACGGGGTATACCAATACATAGTCTAAAATAGTAAGAAGATATAAACAAGGAATCTCTATTAATGGAATTAACTAGGCTAGTCTTTATTAGCATCTTCAGCAATCTTGGAGATCTTGGAGATTTGTTTGGTAGCTGTAATTGGATTGCATTGATCAAATTGGTCAACTCTTCTTATATAACCAATCAAACTAAGCTGTGGGACAAGGCTGAGTTTGTCCTTGGGTTGAAGAAGATCAGGCTTGTGTAATGCCTGAGTGAAAATATCCGGAAGTTGGGAAGAAGAAGAAACATGTTAAGTATACAAGAGACCAAGAACAACATGCTCCAAAACATAAGGGTAAGCAAGCTTAATAAGCTCACTTCGAGTATGAAAAATGGGATTAATTTGTTCCAGTAGCGGGTTGGTGGAGAGTGCAAGGGAACTCCAGATCTCAAAGTAAGAAAGCTAGCCAGATATGCTCAATAGCAGTGTGAGCCATGGTGCAATAGCCTTAATGCTAGACTAAGACACAATTGGTTGCTTCTTGGCACACTAACAGATAAGATTATTGCCCAAGAAAGTGCAATTACTATTCATAGAGGGACATATCAAAGGGAAAATTCCCCATGCATTAGAAAAGGCTTAGAAGTCCATAGTGCTTGAAAAATATAGATGTAAGCCTAAAGTGAGAGTCCCATGAACATAACAAAGATTGCGTCTAACAATTTTGAACTGCTCATCAGTGGGTTGTTGCATGAATTGAGAAATATAATTAACTCTGAAAGCAAATCAAAACGAGTAACTGTAAGGTATTGGAGGGCTCCCACGAGGTTGCGATAGTGAGCTGGATCAGAATAAGGAGTCGCAAGACTGACTTGCTCATTTTGGGAGTTAAAGGAGTAGAGGAAGGTTTGCAACTAGTCACATGCCCCTTAGCAAGAATATCCATTGTATATTTTGATTATGATAAGATTAAACCCTGATTAGTTAAAGTCTCCTCAATGCCCAAAAAATAATGCAAAGGTCCCAAGTCCATCATATAAAACTCAAATTGTAAAAGTGCAATGAAGGAGCAACGTGGAGCCATGAGATTGATGACAAATAAATAATGAGGGATCAAACATGCTACAAAAAAATAAAAAAAATCCACAATCAAGTAAGAACAACGTGAATCAATCAAAGAAACTAGGAGGGACCGTAAAATGCCTTGTGAAGCCTACATACATTATCTGGTTGAGATTGATCAATGAAATTGGGAGGTTCTTCCATGAAGACAGTCTTAGAAAAATGCCCATGCAAGAAGGCATTTTTTACATCAATCTATCAGATGCCCCATTTCTTTACCAACTCAAATGATAGAACAATTTGTATGGAGCCAGGTTTAATGGCTAGGGAGAATGTCTTCAAAAAATGAATTCCATCCACTTAGAGATAACCTTTGGCAACTAAGCGATCTTTAAGGCATTCAACCGAGCCATCGGCTTTAAGTTTGGTCTTAAAGACCCATTTGAACCCAATCACATGCATCTCAGGAGTCTGTGGTACCAATTCTGAGGTACAGTTATCAGGGAGAGCGCTAAACTCCTCATGCATAGCTTTGCACCACTCTTCATGTTGCATGGCAGTGCGTAATGACTTGGTTTCTTGAGGAATAGAAATGAATTGATGAAGGTTGGCATACTTAGGGTTTGGTATATGAATCCTGTTGAGGCAAAAATGAGTTGATTGGCATATTCTTGTGAAAACCTGTGTAAAATAGTGTTGTAACAAGTGTTGAAGTGAAGAGGATTGAAATGTACTGATAACTGGTCAAACAGAGTTGACCGCTCGACACTTCGCTCGACAGGCGCTTGATTCAAGAAAGCTCTCATTCGAACTTTCCAATAAGCATAGTTGTTTCCATCAAAATATGGTGGAGATGTAAGTGATTGAGACCTATCCATTTAAAACCACTACAGGATCACACTCAGGAACTGAATCCTAGCGGAGTGAACCCTCTCTGATACCAATTGAAAAAGCAGTGGTTCTACACAACACTTCACCTAGAGGGGGGGTGAATAGGTGTAATCCGATTTTTATGGTCTTTTTAAAAAGATTGTTAAACAACAATTAATCAAAGCAATAAACAACATAAATAATCAACACAAGATTTTGTTCACGGAGTGGAAACTCATTTGAAGAACGTCTTCAAAATCTAAAACCACTCCGGGTGTAAGACACCACCTCAAATCCACTATAGAAAATTTAGTTTGTTACAACCAATTTAGAGACACTCACAAAACCTTTGTAGTAGCTAAACTTGGCTTTTTTT
>QGSO01000541.1:74975-87805 GCA_011037825.1 Carya cathayensis
ATGTAGTGTCGGAACTCCGACCTTTCTATAGCTTCCCACGAGAACCTCTCGATCTCTGCATCACCAGCAGCTCCGGACTCTTCCGGCCAAGGAACTTGTCCACTCCAATGGACTCAACTGAAGTTTGATGTTGAATGTAGTGTGGTGGAGATGTGTTTATCCAAGAGAGAATCAACCAAGTGGGGGAGAGGTTGCTCTAAAATATCTTGGAGGCCCTTAGGGTTTTTGCTCTGATTCTCCACACATAGAACAGAGAAGCTGTTCTATTTATAGTACAACTCAAAGGAGGCGCATGAAAACCCTAGGTTTTAAGTCATCTGGAACATTCGCTCGAGCGCAGTGTCGAGCGAAGGTCGAGCGCCGAAATCTGTCTAAGTTCGCTCGAGCCAAGTGTCGAGCGAGAGTCGAGCGGTCCAATCTGCTTGAGTTCGCTCGAGCCAAGTGTCGAGCGAGGGTCGAGCGGTCCAATCTGCTTGAGTTCGCTCGAGCCAAGTGTCGAGCGAGTGTCGAGCGGTGCAATCTGCTTGAGTTCGCTCGAGCCATGTGTCGAGCGATGGTCGAGCGGTGCAATCTGCTTGAGTTCGCTCGAGCCATGTGTCGAGCGATGGTCGAGCGGTGCAATCTGCCCTAGTTCGCTCGAGCGCCTGTCGAGCNGTTGTTCTTACTTGACTGTGGATTTTTTTTTTTTTTTCAAGCATGTTTGATCCCTCATTATTTATTTGTCATCAATCTCATGGCTCCACGTTGCTCCTTCTTTGTGTTGATAACATCCTCCTCTTGGGGTATAGTTATCCTCTACTCTACACCTTCATTGCACTTTTACAATTTGAGTTTTATATGATGGACTTGGGACCTTTGCATTATTTTTTGGGCATTGAGGTGACTTTGACTAATCAGGATTTAATCTTATCATAATCAAAATATACAATGGATATTCTTGCTAAGGGGCATGTGACTAGTTGCAAACCTTCCTCTACTCCTTTAACTCCCAAAATGAGCAAGTCAGTCTTGCGACTCCTTATTCTGATCCAGCTCACTATCGCAACCTCGTGGGAGCCCTCCAATACCTTACAGTTACTCGTTTTGATTTGCTTTCAGAGTTAATTATATTTCTCAATTCATGCAACAACCCACTGATGAGCAGTTCAAAATTGTTAGACGCAATCTTTGTTATGTTCATGGGACTCTCACTTTAGGCTTACATCTATATTTTTCAAGCACTATGGACTTCTAAGCCTTTTCTAATGCATGGGGAATTTTCCCTTTGATATGTCCCTCTATGAATAGTAATTGCACTTTCTTGGGCAATAATCTTATCTGTTAGTGTGCCAAGAAGCAACCAATTGTGTCTTAGTCTAGCATTAAGGCTATTGCACCATGGCTCACACTGCTATTGAGCATATCTGGCTAGCTTTCTTACTTTGAGATCTGGAGTTCCCTTGCACTCTCCACCAACCCGCTACTGGAACAAATTAATCCCATTTTTCATACTCGAAGTGAGCTTATTAAGCTTGCTTACCCTTATGTTTTGGAGCATGTTGTTCTTGGTCTCTTGTATACTTAACATGTTTCTTCTTCTTCCCAACTTCCGGATATTTTCACTCAGGCATTACACAAGCCTGATCTTCTTCAACCCAAGGACAAACTCAGCCTTGTCCCACAGCTTAGTTTGATTGGTTATATAAGAAGAGTTGACCAATTTGATCAATGCAATCCAATTACAGCTACCAAACAAATCTCCAAGATCTCCAAGATTGCTGAAGATGCTAATAAAGACTAGCCTAGTTAATTCCATTAATAGAGATTCCTTGTTTATATCTTCTTACTATTTTAGACTATGTATTGGTATACCCCGTAGATCATGCATAATTGATTACACTAGTAAAAAAGCATGTTATAAGTATAGAGAACTCTTACACTCACATATTGTAGAGAGTTATTCTAAAATGCCATCATCATTATTTTCTACTGTAAGAGGACATCCACCATACATTGGATACCCATACAACCCCAAACCACAACCCCCAAAAAATTTCCAAAGAAACAATCGTACCAACAAGCCCAAAATCCCACACATGAAGGAAGAGCCAACTGTTTAACAAATTAAGCAGTAAACTTGTAACACCCTTTTCCTGTAGGTTAGGAATGTCATGTATTTTCATAAATAATACCAAGTAAGAGATCTTGTAATTTAATAAATATCTAATTCATAAATAAAATTACTAAATAAAATATATTTTGAAAAATATAATCGAAGTCTGAATTGAAAAATATTTGTCATAAAATTAATTAAAAAGCCTAGAATTAAATCAGACTGCTCCTTCTAAGCCTGGCCTGCCTGCCTGTAATGATCATTATCCTCATCTGGGTGGTTAAATAGAAAATAAAACTAACACGAGTCGATGGCTTAGTAAGGAACCCATCATAACGTAAACGTACTTATCATAAACTTTTTCATAAAATATTTCATGTTGAGAATTAAAATATGACTATTCATATAGATGTTGATGACATGCATGACTTTGAAATATTTTTGGTATATTGACTATTCTGAATTTTCTGACTTATCTATCTGATCTGACTGGCCAATACAATTAACCTTGTGTGCAATGTTGTGCACTGGTCCCACATCCTGGGGCCACAAGGGGAACTCCTGATCTGATCTGATAATAAAGTAAGAACAACGTGAATCGATCAAAGAAACTAGGAGGGACTGTAAAATGCCTTGTGAAGCTTACATACATTATCTGGTTGAGATTGGTCAACAAAATTGGGAGGTTTTTCCATGAAGACAGTCTTAGAAAAATGCCCATGCAAGAAGGCATTTTTTACATCAAACTATTAGATGCCCCATTTCTTTACCAACTCAAATGATAGAACATTTTGTATGGAGCCAGGTTTAATGGCTAGGGAGAATGTCTTCAAAAATTGAATTCCATCCACTTAGAGATAGCCTTTGGCAACTAAGTGATCTTTGAGGCATCCATCGGCTTTGAGTTTGGTCTTAAAGACCCATTTGAACCCTATCACATGCATCTCAAGAGTCTGCGGTACCAATTTTGAGGTACGGTTATCATGGAGAGCACTAAACTCCTCATGCATAGCTTTGCACCACTCTTCATGTTGCATGGCAGTGCATAATGCCTTGATTTCTTGAGGAATAGAAATGAATTGATGAAGGTTGGCATACTTAGGGTTTGGTATATGAATCCCAATGCAACTATGAGTGATCATAGAATGTGACGATGAAGAGCTATTGTTTGAGTCCATCACAGGGACAACCACATGATTGAGAGACTGAGACAATTCAATGGGAGCACCTATGTCATTAGGCTCAATAAAGGTGCTTGGAACCAAATCACAGGAGCCATATGGAAGGTTCATATGATGATCTGGCTATGACTGAAATGAGGCATGATTTGAGGGAGACAAAAAGTCATGGGAGCTAGCTAAAGCAGAGTTAGGCATTATAGGTGGCATATCCAGAGTAAGAGATAGTAAGCATGCATGATCAGTGTTGGGAAATTATCATTACTAGCAGATGTATCACCATCCTGTACAAATGGGAGACCAAATGGCAGATAAGAGGAAACACAGCCAGGAACTATTAAGGAACCAAACTTTACGTTGACAACGATAACACGACTTTTTAATCATGAATTATTTTTGGGCTTTTCCTAGTTCTTTGTGTTTCATCGATACAAAATTCAAAATCTCACTAGAAAATTGTTTCAGAGGGGTACATTATGCATCATAGATTTTTAATAATTTGATGATAGAAAATTCGTCTAGGCAGTGGACCCAAGCAACCCTGCTCGTCTGCCCAATACGCCCATCTCTCTAAGGGATAGGGGCCAGGTTGCTCCAGGTGTGGGTGTGGGCGTGGGCAGGGGTTAGGAGGGTCCACCGGCTCTCTAGTATACTTTTAAAAATAAACTAACTATAAATTGACTTCTTTTTCACTCTCCTCTCATTTCTCTCCCTTCATCTCATTGTCCTCTCCTTTCTCCCTTCCTCGCCTCTTCTCTTCTCCCCCTTCCTTTCACGCATCACGCTTGATCATCATCTCTTCTCTCTCCTCTCTCTTTTCCTCCTCTTAGCCCTCTTCTCTCTCCGTTTTCCTTGGTCACGGTCAAGCTATAATCTATGACAGTAAGACTACGGGTTGGCCATGGGTCTCTACGACACAAGACTATCAATGCTATAGATCTCATGTAAGTTAAAGACCCATGGCTGCGACAATGGGTTTGAGAGCTTTATGACCCATGGTCTTGGGTTTGTGGGGTTTATGAGCCATAGTCATGGCCATGGGTCACAATCACGGCCATAGGTCACAGTCATGACAGTTGATCTATGTTTCTATACACAAACTTGAGATTTGTGGTTGGTTGGTTTTTTTTTTTTTTTTTTGTGAAAAATGTATTGTCGGACGAGGTGGTTAGATGATAGTGCTATCAATATGCCTACCCGGCAAGCAGATGTGAATGGTTAGAGATATGGGTAGGGACAGAGTGTGGGATGGGTGTCTACCTGTTGTATAGGACGGTTAGCATCCCTTTTATTAAAAAGACTGTTAGTTTTGTCAGTCTTGAGACAATGTAGACACATATATCAAAAATATATTTTCACATACGAGGAGAAAGATATTCAATCACATGTCTAATCTTGAGATCTGTTCATTTTTATTTCTTCATTTTTCTTTTTTTTTTCTTTTCTCTTTTAGCAAGAATGCGTGCTTTATGAATTGTGATGAGGCATTGAATTAATCCTATTAGAGTCCAGGACCCTAGCCCACTTGATCTGGTAACGGTTGGAGAAACTGTTGGAGGATTATTTCATCTAAGTGGTATATGAAATCCTCTTACGCGTACATTAGAATCTGCAGGCCTTGTGTTAAACGTGCACTCCTTTAAAATAAATAAATAAACAAATAAGAAAAGATCCATCAACGACCAATATTTAGAATGGAATTATTATTTCTTGTCATATTTGAGCCACCTCATTTACTATTTTTAGGTTAAAAGATGGTAATATTATAATTTTAACAACATAGAGTGCATTGCAACATGTAAAATAGAGCTTGTTGGTTGAAGGGAGGAACTTTCCCAAGATAATATTACGTGAAAACATATATATATTACAAAACATACTTTTTGTCATGACACTCAGAGTAAGAGTAGTCAATGAATTGGGAGATGGTAATCGTAATTGCTAGTACAGTACTTTGGTGTCTACCTCTATCGTATTCTTCTTTGATTGGAATCTGTTTCTATGTACTAATCTTGAAAGTCAGTAACAAGATTGCATACTGTAAAGAAAAAAATTGGTTAGGATTAGATGATTATATGATAAGACTTATCTTATCATTATATTTGAAATTGTTGGATGAATGTAAAATAATTATTGATTTATTTTTAAACAATATTGAGTCTATCTAGAAGTCTTAGAGATTGTTTAGATAAGTCATTGAGGTAAAAACCGAGTCTATGAGGATCTGCATTTATCCAGAATAGAAGCTGAACAGAAATTAGTCACTGTAGAAGAGAGTTATCACGAAATGTCAGCAATTCGTTAGGAGACGTTCTCGCGACAGATTCCAGATTGTTTATTTAAAAAATCCTATTGGTTAGGACCTGTAGATATTCAGATCTACATATTTTCTAGAGTATTTTATAGTGCATATTTTGGTGAGAAAATTCCTTAGTGAATTTTCATATTTGTGATCTCTCATTGTGTGTGATCGTGCTTCAAGTGTGAAGGAATGTCGATTAGATTTCAGCTTCTGGAGTTCCAGAAGGGAAGTCAACATTTGAAAATCTCCAGAGGTTTTGGCTGCTACTGCGGTAGAAGACAAACGGGTTGTTTGTTTAGGCAAGTAAGAGAGTCAAATTGTAAAGGTTTTGTAATTGATTTTCAAATAATAAGATTGACTTTTCTGGATTTAGTTGCCTCATAGGGTTTTATCTTTAAAGAGTTTTTTAAAGGGTTTCCTTTTGTAACCAATCATTGTGTCTTACAAATTTGATTATTCTCTTTGAATATTTTGATTCGTTTAATAATTCTAAATATTGAGATCTAACCAATTTGTTTAAAGAAATTGATAAATAATTTCATAATTTTATAGGGATAGTTGATAAATTTCACATACATCACAAGAAGTAGTGCTGATGTCCTCCAAGCAGTTGATCAGAAGATGGGCCTACCTTTTAGCCTTCACAATTCTGTTTAACAGTGCATGTTCGACCAGTCTTATCGGGTGAGTACGTTTCTACGTGCTATCCATGTCGTCATGTAGCTTTGTATTGATCTAAAAACTTTCAAATTAAGTAGTACCTATTGATCAGAAGATTTGAATTTAATTGATTTTGATCGATCTAGTATGTTTTAATCCCATTTCGCTGATTAATCATTTATTTTAAAGCTTAAATAAATGAAGTTCATTTATAACTAGGTAAGGTCTTATACGAAATCTAATTCCATTTTTTTCTAGAGATCTCCACGTACATTTTATAAATGGGCACGTGGCAGGAGGTTTCTTGGTTAGTGATTAATTGCTCCGATCGAAGCAAGCATTAATTCGTAATGTCAATTCTCATGACTAAACCACGACCACAACGTATCGAGCTGGTTGCTTGTCGTTGGTCGGTCAAATTCGGCTTAGAAACGAAGCAAATAGGCTAATAAGGAAATGAAAACTACTTAAAAGGTTTATAAATAGAAAATGTAATCTCTGTACGTAATGACATTTCATAGGTTTTAAAATACATTTTCCTATTAATTTGTCATGACCAGTACCTATATATGAGTGATCATTAACTGATCTAGAACTATCTCGATCCGTACGTGTGTATTTCCATGTGGATGATCTAGCTTTGTGAAATGCTAAATAACTAATACGTGCAAGTTTGTGTAATAGGGTGTTTGGAATATATATAATACAAATAATTAAATTTACATCTTCCTATTAATTTAAATTTTTGAGATAAATGATGATTTTATACTGTATTAAAGTAGATCGAAGTTCTGAATTCAAGCACTCATGACTCATACTGATCTACCACATTTAATTAAAATATTCTACGTGCGGAAGTGCCATTCAGACTTTAATATTCGCCGTTGTAACATCGATCGAAGCTGGTTTTGGCATCTTTGAGTGTATACATATGTTAATGATCTCAAGATATAGTTTCTAATTTTATTTGGTATATATAGATCGGTCTCATTTGTATATACCTGGATTTGTAGGCTAGCTGAAGAAGCCATGCAGCAAGCGAGTTAGTTATAAGTGGTCAAGCTCTAAATTACCAGAGGTTCGATATGATTGACAACGTACATTGGTTATGCTGCATAACTTATGCATGGATGAATTGATGCATTTGCCACTGATCATGATAGGGGTCCTCCAATATGAGATATATGTATTTTATTTCATCACTGTTTAGTTTCTACTTGTGTTTGTGCGTTGTTGTGCATGCATGTTTTAAGCTGCCTTGTATGATACTGGTGTATTTTGATTAAAATTCGTTCGTACGTATCAGCTAATTTTTGCAAGTTTGACAAGTGATCTCTTGATTTCAGTGGATTTTTCATAATTCATAAATTATATACGTCAATCCATATTTGCTTTTGACTATTCTCATGCGCGCATGTCAAAAACATTTTATGTGCAGGGTGCCGCCATGCACGGACCAGCAGCCTCTGATGGTCCACCAATACTCTGTACTCCTACCGTCATCTTCCATTTTCCATTAGTGTGGAACCCATCCCAAAGTGAGCTTGAACCACCATCAACAATTGACACTATATATAAAATGAAAAAACGATTATGCTATTTCTTATTGGAATGAGTCAAATATTATTATCTTAAATAATTATTTTCATCTCAAATAATTCGTTATATATATATATATATATATTTTGGTAGCGTGGCTCCCTCGACTTCCATCCAATATAGCTTTATAGTAACCATCCCATTTTATTTATTGGTAATAGTTATTTTATATAGCATTCACAAAATTAATACATCATGTGCTCGGATCTTGATCCTTGCATTAGAAAAAGAATTAGAAGCCACGTGGCATATGATAATTGTAGCTGTGAGGGTAAGACTACTGGTCTCTGCCCAGCCGATTACTTCAGATATCTTAGTACTGTACTGTAGTGGGAAAAACAAATAAGAGCAACGTGACTAAGATTTTTCCGTTCGTTTTTGGATTTGGTTGTTGAAAAGTGTTGAGATATTTTATGAATAATAATGAAAAAGTAGGTAAAAGATAATAATAAAATATTAAATAGTTACAAAGAGTAATAAATAGTAGTAAAAAGTAGATGAAACGTAATATTAAAATAATAAATAGTAGTGAAGTATGTTGAAAAATGTTAAGAAACTCTTAACACCTAAACATGACTGGGTGTAGTGGCGGAGCCAAGTTGGGGCAGGGGGGCCTTGGCCTCCCCTACAATTTGACAAAAAAAAATTATATATGTGTTAATTTTTTTATTTAATAAATAATATTAATTTATCATGTATTGACCCCCCTCTAAAAATTATTTTGGCCCATTCATAAAATTTAATCTAATATAAAAATGAAATAAATAAAACACATCTCATATAAAATAAAATACATAATTTTTATTATAAATTAAAAAATTCTAATTATAACTAATAGTGTTTCTAACCTTATTCCATTGTCTATATTGAAAGTGAAATAGTTAAGAATTTTGATTTAGATTCAATACTTGATGATTTTGTTTGTTTAATATATTTGTATGAATATCTTTATATTATTTCAATGATATATTGTTATTGACATATCAAATATTTTTTTAATACATAAGTTATATTAAACGTATTTTATTTATATTATAAATTTTCCTATCAAATTATTATATATGGTAAAAAAAATTATATAAAAATAGAACAAAAAATATTTTATATATATTGTTATAATTATATTTGGCCCCCTAAAATAAAATCCCGGCTCCCCACTGACTGGGTGTTGAGAGTGGGCAAAAGCTATGACAGATCATTGACACTACTCTTTCACCAACTGTTAATCCTCTAGCCAAGTAGGCAAAAACTGTTTAATTTGATAAACTTAATTTAGTAAATGTTAGATGAAGAGTTGTCTTTTAATAGATTTATAAATTAGAGTGAAGGTTCATCTTAAAAGAAGTAATTCAAGTATTTAGAAATTCATGTATTTGAGATATTTATGTACTAGAGAAATTCATGTATTAGAATAAAAGTTAGGTGAATCTACGAGCCGATAAATATCCATATATGCATTGAAACCAAGTGAGCCACTTAAAAAATAATTCATTTAGAAAAATTTCATATATAATCTCTCATCTCTTCCTTCCAGAATAGAATACCAGTTTTTCTTCTCCAAAAAACCAGTCTCCAAAATCGATGGAAAACGGTGTCAACGGGGAGCGCGCGCATGAAGATCTTAATCCAGAAGTGAAAGACACTACAACATCATCGAGGTTCTGGATTGAATCAAAAAAGCTATGGTACATTGTGGGTCCCGCAATCTTCAGCCGAGTCGTAAGTTTCTCCATGAACGTCATCTCAATAGCCTTTGGCGGTCACCTCGGCAACGTTGAACTCGCTGCCCTTTCCATATCCATCAATGTCATCGTTGGTTTCAATTTTGGTTTCCTGGTAATTCAACTCTGTGCTCTATATCGTGTTTGTCTCCCTGTTTGTCTAGAATGCCTTTATTCTGAGAATTTGAAATTTAGTTAGGGATGGCGAGCGCCTTGGAGACTCTGTGTGGGCAAGCCTTTGGGGCGAAGAAGTACCATATGTTGGGCATATACTTGCAAAGGTCATGGATTGTGCTCTTCCTCTGTGGTATTTTGTTCCTGCCCATTTACGTTTTCGCTGCTCCGATTATGAGACTCATTGGACTGCCCGAAGAAGTGGCGAAACTCTCTGAGGTCGTGGCTCTGCGGCTCATACCGCTGCAGCTCGGATTTACGTTTCTATTCCCAGTGCAACGGTTCTTGCAGTCCCAGCTTAAGACCTTTGTGATTATGTGGGTTTCTTGTGCGGCTTTACTGGTTAATTTGCTGCTTACTTGGCTCTTCCTTCGTGTGTGGTATTTTGGACTTCTTGGTATTGTTGTTGCTTTGGACATCTCTTGGTGGGTTCTGGTTTTAGGGTTGTGTGGGTATGCTATGTGTGGTGGATGTCCTCAAACTTGGACTGGATTCTCTGCAGAAGCCTTTTCGGGTTTCTGGGAGTTCATCAAACTCTCTGCTGCTTCCGGAGTCATGCTCTGGTACGTACATATGATCTCTCAAGTCTCAAGGAGTTCTTAATTCATTTTAGTGTTAAATTCCATATTCTTGTGAAAATCAACAAATTCGGTTTATTGGGTTTTAGATAGTTTTGTTAAAAAGAATAAAAAATCAATCTTTCTCTGGTGACGAATACAGCTTGGAGAGCTGGTATTACACAATATTGATGTTGATGCCAGGCTACTTGAAGAATGCTACTGTTGCAGTTGGTGCCTTGTCAGTCTGGTATGATTTTAGTCCTACCACCTTTTTTTTTGTCTGTAATTGGCTAAAGATTATAACATATATATCTAATCTTCTGCAGCATGAACATCAATGGGATCGAGCTCATGATCCATATCGCTTTCTTTGCTGGTGCAGGGTACCATTTCTGACTCCTTTCTCTCACATAACTTCGGTTCTTTCTTCTTTTTAAAGGAGTACTACTGCATGCACACGCTAGCTACGTATACTGATCGATCGAGGATCTATCCTGTTGTGCCTAAAGCCACCCAGAAATCATACAAAAAAAATATATATATAGAGACAATATTTAAGTGATTCGGCAATTTGCCTACATCCACTGAGCGGAAACACTATATTCAAAACAACTCTATCTCAAATGGCACTACACACACTTCTCACTTCAACTTCACTCTCTTCTTGGGGATGGTTTAAGCTTCAGACATCCTCTCCTATTTATAGGAGAGGATGAGCTCCTCTCCCTCCACATATGCGCTGGAATGCAATGTTTAATTCATCTGGAGGCACATGTGAGAAACATCACCACATGGACAACACATGGGCACATGAGCACACATGAGCACATGGGCAATATATGGGCACCATGTGGAGTGGACGGCACACATGGGGTGGTCCCTCAACAATCACCCCCTCCACCCAAGTGTGCCATAATAGGATACTACATATTGTATCCTTCCAATGATTTCATCCCTTCATCGAAATGTTCGTTTGCCATGAGAGATCTCCGCTACCAAATGCGCCCTAAGGCGCCAATGCACCCGTAGGTGCTCAGCAGTATGAGATATTAATCAAGTCCAAACAATGTTGGAACTTGTCCCTGTGACGACTTTCGTCAACATATCTGCTGGATTATCTTCAGTGCCAATCTTCTGAAGTCTGATGTCCTCTTCTTCTAATATTTCACGTACAAAGTGAAATCGGACATCTATATGTTTTGTTCGAGAGTGATACACTTGATTCTTTGCCAAATGAATTGCACTTTGACTGTCACAGTGAACGGTAACCTCTTGCTGCTTAAAGCCCAAATCTGTTACCAATCCCTGTAACCAAATAGCTTCTTTCATGGCTTCTGTTACAGCCATGTATTCAGCCTCAGTAGATGATAGTGCAATTGTCGACTGCAAAGTTGATCTCCAACTAACTGGTCCTCCACCCATAGTGAACACATATCCAGTTGTCGATCGGCGTTTATCAAGATCACCTGCATAGTCTGAGTCAACATATCCAGTTACTAGACTATCTTCACTTTTCTCGAACTTTAAACCAATATCTACGGTCCCTAAAATGTACCGTAGAATCCACTTAGCCGCATGCCAATGAGCCTTTCCAGGATTATGCATATAGCGACTAACCAAGCTGACGGCCTGGGAGATATCAGGTCGTGTACACACCATGGCATACATTAAGCTTCCAACAACACTTGCATATGGGACATTCCTCATGTAGTCCCGCTCTTCATCAGTTTTAGGAGACTGCAATGCACTGAGCTTGAAATATGGGGCCATAGGAGTACTCACCGGCTTCGTCTTCGAGTCGATGTTGAAGCGTTTCAGTACTTTCTTCAGATACTGCTTCTGAGTAAGGTGAACTGTGCCTTTCACCCTATCTCTGTTGATCTCCATCCCCAATATTTTCCGTGCTTCTCCTAGATCTTTCATTTCAAACTCATGACTTAACTGAGTTTTTAAACGATCTATCTCCCCCTTGCTTTTACATGCTATTAACATATCATCTACATATAAAAGCAAATAAATGAAAGATCCATTTGCAAGTTTTCTGAAATATACACAATGATCGTATTGGCAACGAGTGTATTTCAGATCCATCATAAAACGGTCAAACCGTTTATACCATTGCCGAGGTGACTGCTTCAAGCCATAGAGAGATTTCTTCAGACTGCATACCCAATTTTCTTTGCCAGCTTCTTTGAATCCTTCTGGTTGAGACAGATAAATCTCCTCTTCCAGATCACCATGTAAGAAAGCTGTCTTTACATCAAGCTGTGCTAACTCAAGATCATATTGTGCAACCAAAGCTAGCAATATCCGAATGGATGAATGCTTCACAACAGGAGAGAATACTTCACTGTAGTCAATTCCCTCTGTTTGAGCGTAGCCCTTGGCTACCAACCTAGCTTTGTATCGCACTCCATTTTTAGCACCTTGATCATCTTTCTGATTGAAGATCCACTTACAGCCAATTGTCTTCTTTCCTTTTGGAAGCGGCACAAGCTCCCAAGTTTGGTTCTGGTGAAGAGACTGCATCTCTTCATTCATAGC
>QGSO01000541.1:87828-205328 GCA_011037825.1 Carya cathayensis
CTTCTTCAAGAGTAAAGTTGAATCATCCCCAAGAAAACATTATTGGAAACATAGACGAAGGGATGAGATTAAGAAGGAAAGTGATAAGTCAACTGGCTCACTCCAGCTACATCTCACAAATTAAACCAAAAAGGGTTGAAGAAGCCTTGAATGACGAGAATTGGTTGGATGCAATACATGATGAAATAAATCAGTTTGTGAGAAACAATGTGTGGTACTTGGTGCCGAGACCAGAAAGTCACAATGTGGTAGGCACAAAATGGATCTTCAAGAATAAGTCTGATGAGAATGGAACAATCGTGCGAAATAAAGCAAGATTAGTTGCTCAAGGGTATGCCCAAATGGAAGGTATAGACTTTGATGAGACTTTTGCTCCGGTTGCTAGACTTGAATCAATTCGGATACTGTTAAGCATTGCTTGCCACATGTGTTTCAAGCTCTATCAAATGGATGTCAAGAGTGCTTTTCTTAATGGAATTCTCCAAGAAGAAGTGTATGTCGAACAACCAAAGGGTTTCAAGGATCCAAAATATCCTAATAATGTCTACAGGTTGAAGAAAGTCCTCTATGGTCTGAAACAGGCTCCCAGAGCTTGGTATGAAAGACTAACCTCCTATCTGGAAAACCGTAAGTTTCTGAGAGGAAATGTTGACAGGACCCTGTTCATTAGAAAAGCTGGAGAAGACATAACAGTTGCCCAAATCTATGTGGATGACATTGTATTTGGATCTTCCATTGACTCTCTGGCTCTTGAGTTTGCTAATGAAATGAAAAATGAATTTGAGATGAGCATGGTATGTGAACTAACTTTTTTCTTGGGACTCCAGGTAAAACAGTTGAATGATGGGTTGTTCATCTCTCAATCCAAATATGCAAAGGATCTTATCAAAAAATTTGGATTAGATGGCACAAGCCATGCTAGAACTCCCATGAGCACTACTGTTAAGCTTAGCGCTGATCTGTCAGGCAAGAATGTTGAACAATCCTTGTATAGGAGCATGATTGGGAGTTTGTTGTATCTCACTGCAAGTAGACCAGACATTGCCTTTAGTGTTGGGGTGTGCGCAAGATTTCAGGCCAATCCGAAAGAATCACATTTGGTAGCTGTCAAACGCATACTTCGTTATGTGAATGAGACAGTTAACTATGGGATTTGGTATTCTCGAGACTCTAATACAGAACTTGCAGGGTATTCTGATGCTTATTGGGCAGGTAATGCAAATGATAGGAAAAGCACCTCTGGTGGGTGTTTCTATGTTGGGACGAACCTGGTAGCCTGGATGAGTAAGAAGCAAAACTCGATTTCCATGTCCACGGCTGAGGCTGAATATATTGCTGCAGGAAGTTGTTGCACGCAATTGTTGTGGATGAAGCAAATGCTATGTGACTATGGCATTGACCAAGGTGTGATGAGCGTCTTTTGTGACAATACCAGTGCTATAAACATTTCAAAAAATCCTGTTCAACATTCTAGGACTAAGCACATTGACATTAGACATCATCTTATTCGGGAGCTTGTGGAAACACAGGTTGTGACTCTTGAGTATGTTCCCACCGAACATCAACTAGCCGACCTTTTTACAAAACCCTTGGATGGGCTTCGGTTTGAACTGCTTAGAAAGGCTATTGGTGTATGTGCTTTGACATGAGCACTGAAACATGCATTGCATGAAGTACATACATACATGCATTTTTTTTTTTTTTTTTTTGGTGTTGGTGTTTATTTTGTGTTTGTTAGTTGTCTAGTTTCCTTGCTGCTGTTTGCTGTCCGTACATGCACTTCATGATTGTGCTATATAATGGTGGGGTTGTTAATTGTAAAATCTAAGGACATGCATCTTTTGAGATTTGTATCATATACTTATGGTTCACAAAGGTTTGAAACATGAGTATTTTGTGTAATTTATGACTTGCATCACACACTTCACTCCTGGCTCAGTTAATTGACATTTCGCCACTTGTGAGTATTGGGGAGGCAATCAAAGGTGGTAGGAAGCTCTACTTGCACACAGAATTGACCACGGGCTAGATGACCTCATCATGATTCTCTTGTGCAAAAATATGGCACATCAAAAGGAAAAGAAAAAGTGATGTTGGTAAAATAAAAAAAAAAAAAAAAAAAAAAGGAGGTGAAAAACAGAATATGCTGAAACAAGTATTCAAACAGAAGGATTTAGGTCCTAGCAGCATTGGGTTTGACTTTTTGTGTCTTGGAAGAGCTTCCCAAGCATTTATGATTTCTTGTTCAGCCCAACCCCGCTCACGCTTATCGGTTGAAATTTCTTGATTGAGCAAGGACCGGTTAAACACGCATGTCGACATTACTTGAGATACTTTGTTTTTACCTGCGTGTTTTGTGAGAATATGATGCTTCTCTGCATTTGATATGTATTCTTGGGTTGAAAATTGACTTCCCTAGTGTTTTTCAAAGTCTTGTGAGTCTTGTGAGTGATGTGTTTTTCAAAACTGGGCAAAATTGCAAAATCTGGAGGTCTCGCTCGACACTCCGCTCGACTCCGCTCGAGCGAACTTCGCTCGACAGTTCGCTCGAGGGTTTAAGTTCGCTCGAGCGAATGTCTGATATAAAGCCCCGCCGCTCGAGCTGAAATGGACAGTTTTTTCTCCCAAAATTCATTCCGTGCGATTTCTCTTCCTTTCTCAAATCTTTTCATTCTCAATCGGTTTTTCTCTTCCGAAATCATTCCAAATCAAGGTAAATACATTTCTCTTGTTTATTATTTCGGATTATTCGATTTTGTTTGGGTTTGTTTTATGGTTTTTCCGTGTATTTCGTGGGTTTCGGTTTTTCTCCTCTTTGGAGGGAAATCTTTGAAAACCCTCATTTGTTTTGGGTTGATTGAAACTCCTATGGAGTTTTGTTGGTTGTTTGGTTGTATTTAGGAGGTTTTTGAACCTCCCATGGGGTGTTGACCGAATTTCCCACTTGGATGCACTCCAAGTGTTTGATGAAATGCCTCAATGAGTTTTGTTTAATCATTTTCATCATGCATTGGCATAGAATTGTTCATATACCCATTTCATGCATATCCTAGTGTTGGGTAGTCATTTGACTTGGAATTGCATTGGGTTTGAAGGGTTTTTGGTTAGAAAGGGCATGGGTCGTGTATTGAGTTCAAAATTCCCAACCTTGACTTAGTTGGGATTACCAAAATGGTTTTTGCCTCTTTTTCATGAGCATGGTTGGTTGGCATTGTTGTTTTGTCATGGTCGGCATGATTGACATTGTCGTGTTAGTATGTGTTCATCACATGGTTAGTTGGTCAGTTTTATCATCCTCATGCATTTGGCATTTTAGACATGCATCCATCAAGTCGTCACATCACCTTTAGCTTTGTCTAACGTCACTGACTCTGTCTACAGCCAAAAGCCATGTCGTCTCGACGAGTTCGTCCTCGCCACAACCCCTCTGCACCCGCTCACGCTCATTTCCATAGTGCACAAGCTCAGGAGTTGTACACTCAGAATTTTTCTTAACGTACACCCATTGTTGAGCATGATGTCTTACTTGGTGAGCTTTCTGAGACCATAATCCCTCATATCTTTGAGTCTCGCCAGTGGCAGGCCTTGACCACTGGTCATCCCACTCATTCTGTGGAGATGGTTCGGGAGTTTTACTCCAACATACGGGGTATTTCCATTGATGACTCCTTTGACGTGAGTCTCCGGAACATTACCTTCCGGGTGACTCCGGGCATGATAGCACACTTGCTGAATGCCCCTCGTGTGCCTTATCCTGACTATCCATATACACGGATGTCTCCTCCTACTTCACAACCTATTGCTAGCTGTCTCTGTGGTGGGATCAGTCATTGGGAAGGGAGGAGCCCTCTCCAAACCATTCTTTTTACGCCTGATAACCTCATTCTGAGTAGGATTGTTCTTACAAATCTATATCCTACGGGTCATCAGAGTGATGTGGGTCTTGACCGCGCCATTCTTCTTTATGCCTTGATCAATGATGTCCCTCTTGATCTAGGNTCTGATACCAATTGTTGTGCCTAAAGCCGCCCAGAAATCACACAAAAAAAAATAGATAGAGACAATATTTAAGTGGTTCGGCAATTTGCCTACATCCACTGAGCGGAAACACTATATTCAAAACAACTCTATCTCAAATGGCACTACACACACTTCTCACTTCAACTTCACTCTCTTCTTGGGGATGGTTTAAGCTTCAGACATCCTCTCCTATTTATAGGAGAGGATGAGCTCCTCTCCCTCCACATATGCGCTGGAATGCAATGTTTAATTCATCTGGAGGCACATGTGAGAAACATCACCACATGGACAACACATGGGCACATGAGCACACATGAGCACATGGGCAATATATGGGCACCATGTGGAGTGGACGGCACACATGGGGTGGTCCCTCAACAATCACCCCCTCCACCCAAGTGTGCCATAATAGGATACTACATATTGTATCCTTCCAATGATTTCATCCCTTCATCGAAATGTTCATTTGCCATGAGAGATCTCCGCTACCAAATGCGCCCTAAGGTGCCAATGCACCCGTAGGTGCTCAGCAGTATGAGATATTAATCAAGTCTAAACAGTGTTGGAACTTGATCCCGGTGACAACTTTCGTCAACATATCTGCTGGATTATCTTCAGTGCCAATTTTCTGAAGTAGAATGTCCCCTTCTTCCAATATTTCACGTACAAAGTGAAATCGGACATCTATGTGTTTTGTTCGAGAGTGATACACTTGATTCTTTGCCAAATGAATTGCACTTTGACTGTCACAGTGAACGGTAACCTCTTGCTGCTTAAATCCCAAATCTGTTACCAATCCCTGTAACCAAATAGCTTCTTTCATGGCTTCTGTTACAGCCATGTATTCAGCCTCAGTAGATGATAGTGCAATTGTCGACTGCAAAGTTGATCTCCAACTAACTGGTCTTCCACCCATAGTGAACACATATCCAGTTGTCGATCGGCGTTTATCAAGATCACCTGCATAGTCTGAGTCAACATATCCAGTTACTAGACTATCTTCACTTTTCTCGAACTTTAAACCAATATCTACGGTCCCTAAAATGTACCGTAGAATCCACTTAGTAGCATGCCAATGAGCCTTTCCAGGATTATGCATATAGCGACTAACCAAGCTGACGGCCTGGGAGATATCAGGTCGTGTACATACCATGGCATACATTAAGCTTCCAACAACACTTGCATATGGGACATTCCTCATGTAGTCCCGCTCTTCATCATTTCTAGGAGATTGCAATGCACTGAGCTTGAAATATGGGGCCATAGGAGTACTCACCGGCTTCGTCTTCGAGTCGATGTTAAAGCGTTGTAGTAATTTCTTCAGATACTGCTTCTGAGTAAGGTGAACTGTGCCTTTCACCCTATCTCTGTTGATCTCCATCCCCAGTATTCTTCGTGCTTCTCCCAGATCTTTCATTTCAAACTCATTACTTAACTGAGTTTTTAAGCGATCTATCTCCCCATTGCTTTTACATGCTATTAACATATCATCTACATATAAAAGCAAATAAATGAAAGATCCATTTGCAAGTTTTCTGAAATATACACAGTGATCGTATTGGCAACGAGTGTATTTCAGATCCATCATAAAACGGTCAAACCGTTTATACCATTGCCGAGGTGACTACTTCAAGCCATAGAGAGACTTCTTCAGACTGCATACCCAATTTTCTTTGCCAGCTTCTTTGAATCCTTCTGGTTGAGACAGATAAATCTCCTCTTCCAGATCACCATGTAAGAAAGCTGTCTTTACATCAAGTTGTGCTAACTCAAGATCATATTGTGCAACCAAAGCTAGCAATATCCGAATGGATGAATGCTTCACAACAGGAGAGAATACTTCACTGTTGTCAATTCCCTCTGTTTGAGCGTAGCCCTTGGCTACCAACCTAGCTTTGTATCGCACTCCATTTTTAGCACCTTGATCATCTTTCTGATTGAAGATCCACTTACAGCCAATTGTCTTCTTTCCTTTTGGAAGCGGCACAAGCTCCCAAGTTTGGTTCTGGTGAAGAGACTGCATCTCTTCATTCATAGCCTTTGTCCATTCAACTTGTTCACTGGACTGTATGGCTTCTCTGTAAGTGGTTGGGATCTCACCCCCTTCAGCTGGTAATGCATATGTCACATAGTCTGCTAAACGTGTCGGAACACGTTTCTCTCGTCTCGGTCTGTTGGTTGCTATTGATTCGGGTTGACTTGGAGGTACTGTGACTGGACTATCAACTTCATCTTGTCCATGCTTTCCCGAATTCATTGAAGTAATAAACTTCACAGTCTGCGAATCATCTGATGTTTCGCCATCATTGCTGCCTTCATTGGAATCTTTATGCTTATGTGACTTAAGCATCTCAGATTCGTTGAATGTAACATCTCTACTGATTATTACCTTTTTAGACTCTATGCACCAGAGTCTATACCCTTTTACACCAGTATTGAAGCCTAAGAATTTTGCTTTCTTAGCTCTAGGATCAAGCTTACTTTCTTTAGCATGATAGTAAGCAGGACATCCGAAAACGTGTAAAAAATCATAATCAGTAGCATGTTTACCTCTCCACATTTCAATGGGCGTCTTCCCATCATTGGCAGCTGCGGGTAGTCGGTTGATGAGGTGGCAGGCATATGTCACAGCTTCCGCCCAAAATTGTTTACTGAATCCAGCATCCAGCAACATACATCGCACTTTCTCTAGTAAAGTACGATTCATTCGTTCTGCCACACCGTTCTGCTGCGGTGTACCTCGAACCGTGAAGTGTCTGACAATACCCTCTCTCCGGCATACTTCCATGAAGGGATCTGAAGTGTACTCACCTCCATTATCAGATCTGAGTCGCTTGATCTTTCTGCCGGTCTGAGTTTCAACCATTTTCTTCCAATCAAGGAAGATTTTCAGCACTTCATCTTTACTCTTCATCGTATATACCCATACACGACGAGAATAATCATCTACAAATGTTACAAACCAATGCTTACCTCCCAAAGATGCATTTTGGGTAGGTCCCCAAACGTCGGAGTGTACATAGTCAAGAATTCCCTGTGTATTGTGTACAGCGGTTCCGAACTTGATCCGCTTCTGCTTCCCTAATACACAGTGCTCACAGAAGGACAGTTTTCCAGTCTTGGCACCTTTGAGTAAGCCTTGCTTCACTAGTGTTTGCAAAGCTTTTTCTCCGGCGTGTCCCATCCGCATATGCCAAAGACTGGTGGTGTCAGCATCAGTCTGATCTAGCTTCTCACAGCATGTGGAAGCTCTTCCATCAGCAGTACTTCCTTGCAAGAAGTACAGGTTTCCTCGCCTCAAACCCTTCATTGCCACCTGAACTCCCATTAGTACTTTGAGAGTTCCGTCTTCAATGGTGATCCTGAATCCCTTTGAATCCAGAGATCCCAGTGAGATGAGATTCTTCCGCAAGTCCGGAACATACCGAACTTCTGTCAGAGTCTTGACGCTGCCATCGTGCAGCTTTAACCGAATGCTACCTATTCCCTGAGTCTTACAGGCACTATCATTGCCCATAAGTACCGCTCCACCATCAATTTTTGTGAAGTCAGTAAACCAGTCCCGATTGGGACACATATGATAGGTACATCCGGAATCCATAATCCATTCATCGGAATGACAAATGGATGATGAACTTGCCAAGGCAAAATCTGACTCGTCATCTCTGTCCACGACATTGGCTGTGGTGGGTTGATTCTGCTGTTGTCCCTTCAGCTTGGGACAATCCTTCTTCCAGTGTCCTTTGTTGTGACAAAAGGAACACTCATCTTTGGCGAGTTTTCTACCGACTGATGGACCACGTGATGTGGCCCGGGTTTTCGAATGAAAACCTTTCTTCATTCCGGGATTCCTTGACTGTGGTCTCCCCCTTGCTGTTAGCGCTTCACTTGATGTATCTTGTTTTACCTGCTTATCTTTTCTACGGTACTCATTGCTAATTAAAGAGCTGGATACATCATCAAAACTGACCTTTTCCTTCCCATACAATAGAATAGTAACTAAATGCTCATATGTATCAGGCAAGGAATTTAACAGCAGTAAAGCCTTATCTTCATCTTGGATTTCAACATCCAAGTTTAACAAATCAGCAAGAATTTGGTTGTAACTATTGAGATGTTCAGACATAGAAATACCTTCACGAAATTGGAATCTAAAGAGCTTTTTCTTCAAGTGCAGACGGCTCTCAATGCTCTTCTTCATGAACTTATCCTCCAATTTCTGCCAAAGTTCCCTAGCATTTGTGTCTCTCATGACAAAATACTTCTGCTCTTTGGTAAGGCATAACCGGATTGTACTGCAACCTTGGGTATTAAGCTTCCTCCAATCTTTCTCCGTCATCTCATCTGGCCTCTCCTCTAGCGCAATATCCAACTCTTGTTGGATCAAAACATCCATAACTTCGCACTGCCACATGCCGAAATTGGTTGTTCCATCGAACTTCTCAACTTCAAACTTGGCATTTGAAACTGTGGATCTATGTCCAGAGCTACTGGCATTTCCAGCGTCCCTATCTCTTCCAGATCCTTCCATTTGAATTTAGAAAATTTAGACTCAAAATTTCAAAATTCTAACCGTACGGATGAGTCCGGAACGATCCAAATAGTAGGAAAATACTATTTGATTGTTGAAATCGGACTCTGAATGGTTTAGATCAAGCCGAAATGGATCTGGAAAACAGACGGTTTTGATCGTCTGGCACGTGAGGTGCACGCGCGGGGCAGTGCGAGTGGTGGGCGCGTGGGTTACACGCGCTACAATCCTGCTGGGCGCGTGGGGGCACGTGGGGAGCATGTCCGTAACGCGTCTTCTCCTCTGGAGCGCGTGGTGGCGTATGGATCACACTCTCCAACTTCTGGAGGCGCGTGTGGGTTCCTCCGCTGTTCGTTTTCGATGCCGTTTGCGGCAACGGATCCGTCTTGACGAGAGGAACGTTGTGGTGTGATCAAAAATTGATTTCGATCAACTGCAATTTTCTGGTAGCATGAACCGAAGCTCTGATACCAATTGTTGTGCCTAAAGCCAGCCAGAAATCACACCAAAAAAATATATATAGAGATAATATTTAAGTGGTTCGGCAATTTGCCTACATCCACTGAGCGGAAACACTATATTCAAAACAATTCTATCTCAAATGGCACTACACACACTTCTCACTTCAACTTCACTCTCTTCTTGGGGATGGTTTAAGTTTCAGACATTCTCTCCTAATTATAGGAGAGGATGAGCTCCTCTCCCTCCACATATGCGCTGGAATGCAATGTTTAATTCATCTGGAGGCACATGTGAGAAACATCATCACATGGACAACACATGGGCACATGAGCACACATGAGCACATGGGTAATATATGGGCACCATGTGGAGTAGACGGCACACATGGGGTGGTCCCTCAACATATCCTATATAATTTGTTACAAATCCGAATCTTCTATGGGATGCCGGACATCACAATCTAATTATCATGTTACCTTATTTTTCGTGAAGTAATAATAATAATAATAATAATAATAATAATAATAATAATAATGTCCAGACAAGCACACCTCACACGATATACACGATGAAGCTCTTTAAAATATAATAACACTTTCATGCGGACTTTAGTCAACTTATGTCTCAAATCGGACAACACTAATAAAGAGTTGTAATCATCAATATTAATATTAATTATGTTGGAACAACTTTACAAATATGATATGCATGCATGGATGGTGATCAGATCTTGAATGATATTGATGATATTTTGATCACTTAAAAAACTTTTAATATCTAGAAACAAGTGGATGCAGACTTTAGTCAACTCATGTCTCAAATCGGACAGCACTAATAAAGAGTTGTAATCATCAATATTAATATTAATTATGTTGGAACAACTTTAAAAATATGATATGCATGCATGGATGGTGATCAGATCTTGAATGATATTGATAATATTTTAATCACTTAAAAACTTATAATATCTAGAAACAAGTGGATTGTAAGTTATATCACTACGGAAAAAAACTGTTCAGTTGTGGCTAGTAATTATTTCTTATAAAAATGATTATTTTTTTGTCAAAATGAGTGTCTTGATCGCAAATAGTTATTTTTGTCACATATAATCAATCATAAATGGTCAATTTTTTTGTAGTGTATATATAATTTTAGTAAATGAAGATACTATTTTAAGATCTACAAGAGGGAAGCGGAATCCTATAAAATATATAAATATCAGTTGCATGTGTCGTTGGTGTAATATTTTCTGTGTTTTGCAACCAAATATTTATTTTATTTTTACTGAATGCTCTTCTATACAATATGGAACTCCACTATCCTCTTGTATGGAAAATTGCCCAAAAATAAAGATAAACAATGGGGTAACAATTAATTAATTCAGTCACATTTGGAACATGATTTGATAAGTAGCACCCCATGACTTTTTTGGTTAATTTCGAAATAGGCGAAAAAATTGTTAAATTGTTTATTCTATATATAATTTATATATATATATAGTAAAATTAAGTGCAAAACTTGATTTTTGTGGTCATGACTATTTTCACAGAGTAAGGGTGGCCAATGAATTGGGAGCTGGTAATGGTAAAGCTGCGAAATTTGCTACTATGGTGGCTGTGTCCTATTCAGCTGTGATTGGACTCTTTTTCTGCATTCTAATCCTAATAATTCACAACAAGATCGCATACATCTTCACATCCAGCACTGATATCATTCAAGAAATTGATAAGATGTCGTACCTCTTAGGGGCCACAATTCTATTCAACAGTATTCAACCAGTCTTATCGGGTAATTAATTAAGCTGTTTCATCTAGTCATGATATTGCAACCTGGTGTATCTTTTTAGTGCATTTGATGAAATATTTACCCTAATTGCTGGTGTTTTCTTCACTACATTATGACAGGGGTAGCTGTTGGATCGGGAAGGCAAGCAACGGTTGCATATATAAATATTGGATGCTACTACATTATTGGTCTTCCTGTTGGAATTCTAATGGGATGGGTCTTCCACTTGGGCGTTATGGTACGGTACATGTGTTTAGCTTCCGGATTATGATTTTTCTTCTCTATCTAAGAGCAATTACATTAAAAAACGAGGATTTATAAAGAGTTATTTGTGATCAGAATGAACTCGTTTTGATTAGAAATAAAAAATAGTGATTTTCGTAACAAATATTAACTGATTATAAATAAGTATTTTTTAATGTTAACAAGCGATGATCTTGCCCTAATGATTGATCGATGATCAATCATTCAACTACCTTTCACATGCAAAGAAAAAGTAAAAGGAGAGAAAGCACTACTAAAAGTTTTAAGCATTAATCTCCATGATCAGATGTTACTTCAATTCCGAACATTATCCTGGCTATTAACCAATATCTGATCAGCATGTTAGAATATGCATTGGCATCTGACCAACTTTCGACGACCTAAGCTAGGTTAATGATATTATATACAAGAAGTAAAAAGCATGATACATATATATCATGATCATGTACGTACGTACATGATAACTCTTTAAATTATATATCAAGCTTTTCCGGATTAATAGTACTTATGCAATTAAGTTGGGGGTAACAGGGTATTTGGGGTGGGATGGTCTTCGGCGGGACGGCTGTCCAGACTATGATATTGGCCATCTTAACGATGCGAACCGATTGGACGATGCAGGTACGTAGGTTTAGACATATTTTCTCTAGAATATAGGTATGATGATATATTTATATATATATATATATTGTTACATATATGTTTATTCATATAAATTACTCATAAATTATATGTTTCCGGATTTACTGTAGGCTGAGGAAGCCAGCAAGCGAATAAGTAAGTGGACAAACGTCCCTAGCGACTCAGAAGATCACCAAACGGAAGTTGAACACTAACAAAATTCAAGTTGATGCATGGATCGATGTTGCCACCGATCGATAATTAGCCTATAAATTTGATCAGGCTAAGGAAGGCCTGCAGCAGGCTTGCTAGTTATAAGCGGTCAAACCTTAAACCAGAGGTTTAGCAATATTAACCAAATTGCTTAAGGGTTTTGATCATACTGATACATCCAGTTCCAATATGAGAATTTGAATAAACCCTTAAGCAGTGGAAGAATGTGATTAATATTGGTAAAGTTGTTTATTGTTTTTTTCTTAATAGTTAAGGATGTGATTATCTTTGTCTTAATGTTGCTCAAGTGGATCAGAAGCATGCTCATGTTTCACTAGTTGTCCGTTAGGGACAGGAATCATGTGTGAAACGTGCTTATCTTTTATGCTTTTCATGATTCTACAGAAATTTACGAGTAAGAAAAACAAGAATAGTATTTTGGGAATCTTTAATGTATACATTATCAAAATAAAAAATACTTAAAATAACTTGTCGATCATCGGATAAAAATTTGTTTTCATGCAATATTCTTAACATATGTAGCAATAATATGTAATAGAAATTTCTGATTTAATATATTATTTAGAAACTTAGAAATATGTAATATAGATAAAATATTATTTCTTAACAATACTATATATATTATATATGAGTAATATTACATATAATCATGTTTGCGTGCACTGATGGAACAAGAAAAATGGACTGTAATGGTCTTATATGAACCATCTTTGTAGACTGGCCCAACAGGTTACTGTAGTCTGGCTGTCTTTGTAGACTGGCCCAACAGGTTGCTATGGTCTGGGTAGCTGTCCTTGTAGATGGCCCAAAAGGTTACTGCGGTTTTAGTAGGTTATGTCTTTACATATGACTAGGACTAGGAGACTACTTAAGATAGTGGGAGTATGGTTGAGATTTATGATGATAATTTCTCCCATATTTAAAAAAAAAAAAATTTGTGCAGGAATTAGGTTAGAAATTTAATAATTGGATATTGTGGCGCAATAGATGATTATTATAAAGCCTAGCGATTTTTCGATCTTGCGACATGTCTAAATTATCCTTTTTCTAACTTGAAAGGACGTGACAGATTTCTTAAGTGTGTGTGTAATATCCCTTCTTTGCGTATTGTAGTGATATGGCATCCAAGAATATAGTTGCCGACTTAAACAAGGGGGAGAAATTAGATGGGGAAAACTATGACATATGGCATTGCAAGATCCAATATGTCTTAGACGAGCAAGAGGTCTTGGAGGCCTTATCTCACACCCTTACTGTGCCCACGGAAGGGAACTTAGAACAACACAAAATAGATCAACAAGTCTATACTCAATGGGCTAAGAAAAATTGGTGCGCTCTGACCACATGATGAAGCAGCATTTTAGGGCTATGTCAACTAGGATTCACGAACTTAGGTCAGTAGGAAACAACCTGACAGATGAACAGCAAGTCCAGGCAGTGATAAGATCACTACCAAATTCTTGGGAGAATATGAGCCAGAACCTGACGCATAACGAGAATATCAAAGACTTTGATGATGTCTCGCGTCACTTAGAATTGGAGGCTAAGCGCCTAGAGGCTGCTAAGCCCAATCATACAGCCTATGTGGCTACTGCTGGTTCGCGTAAGGCATCAAGGCCTAAGCGCAAGAAGTCCAAGAATGGGGTAGCTGCTGGACAAATTAAAAAGATGTCAGAAACTTCTCAGCGCACCAAGAGGGGCAAGCACGAGAAGAACAAGTCAAAATTAGAGTGATTCAACTATGGAAAGACTGGCCACTTCGCTCATGACTGCACTGAGCCAAAGAAGGTACACTCTGACTTTTCTCGCATTGTTTGTGTAACTAGCCATGTGATGGTTGCTCACTCCTATCCTTTGTGAACTGTTGATTCATGAGCGATTGTGCACATAGCGCGAAACAGAGTCGGATTTGTGGAGTATCGCCGGATTCCAACTGGGAGCCGTGATATCAAGGTGGGGAATTGAGCTAGCGTGGAGGTACTGGGACTTGGTACCTACAAGCTGGACTTGCGGGGTGGCCGCACTCTTTTCCTCCACAATGTGCTATACGCTCCCGAGATTCGACGAAGTTTACTTTCAGTTGTTACTCTATTAAAACATGGTTTTCGGATTGTTTTTTAAAACAATTATGTTTCCTTGTATTTGGGCCATGTGTTTTATGGCAATGCTTTTCTACAAGACGGTTTTATGATATTAGACTTGGTTTATTCTAATATAAATGAATCTATTGCTTTTCTTTCTTCATCTGTTGATAATTTGGATTCACATACATGGCATGCTAGGCTTGGCCATATAGGACAAGATAGAATGACTCAGTTAGCTAGAGAAGGTCTGATAGGCAATCTCGCTAGGGTCATCTTGCCCACATGTGAACATTGTCTAATGGAAAAGCTAAAAGAAAACCGTTTGGCAAAGCCACTAGGGCATCTTTTCCACTGCAATTAGTCCAGAGTGTGAGGGCAAGACACGGAGGTGTCTACTTCATCACTTTTATAGATGATTTTTCACATTACGTTGATGTCTACTTAATCTCCTATAAGTTTGAAGCATTGGAGTGCTTTAGACGATATCTAAGAATGGTTGAGAATTAGTTAGACAAGAGTTTAAAAACTCTAAGAACTGACCGAGGACGAGAATATCTCTCTGAGCAATTTAAAAGGCTCTGTGATGAAAAAGGAATCAAAAGACAGTTAACGATGCCGAGTACGCTGTAGCAAAATGGCGTGGCGGAAAGGAGAAATCGAACATTGCTTGAGATGGTTAGGTCAATGATGGCGCCAACAAACCTACCAATTTCTTTTTGGGGGGATGCACTTTTGACTACTGCCTACATTCTTAACCAAGTGCCCTCCAAATTATTAACTTCCACCCCATATGAACTATGGCCCGTGAGAAACCCAATTTGAGTAACTTGCAGCCATGGGGTTCAACGGGTTTTGTTCATGATCTTTCTCATAAGTACGGGAAATTAGGTCCTAGAGGGAAGAAGTGTATCTTTATAAGGTACTCAGAACACTCTAAAGGGTATGTGTTAATAGGTGAACAAACTGATGGAAGTGTGACTGAAATTGAATCACGAGATGTGAACTTCATTGAAAATGAATTTTCAAGTAGAGGTGAGGTTGATAGGAGTTTATAACTTCATGAGATTATGGAACAAAAGGAAAGTGCTCCAAGGAATTTAGTTGAGAATGAGGAAGAAAATTTTCAAGCTCCTACAAATAATAAAAATGACTTAAATCCAAGTCGGAGCACACCACTTATCAATCAATCACAACAACCTCAGCCGCATAGAAGCACACGTGAAAGTATTCCCCGTCGTCGTTTTGAGATTAAAGGGGAAGCTTTTATGGTAGCTCTGCATGATGATGATGAGCTTAGGACAATTCATGAGGCTCTCTCATCTTCTACTAAAGATGAGTGGATGAAAGCTCTTAATGATGAGATTGAATCTATGAAGACTAACCAGGTCTGGGATCTGGTTGATCTACCGACAAGGCGTAAGACTATTGGGAACAAATGGGTTCTTAAAGTCAAACGCAAGTCGGATGGATCGATAGATAAGTACAAAACTCGCTTAGTGGCGAAAGGATATACCCAACATGAGGGTATAGACTATGAGGAAACTTTTTCACCAGTCGTGAGGTTTGCTTCAATTCGCTTGATTCTAGCTATAGTAGCAAACATGGATTTGGAACTCTACCAGATGGATGTTAAGACAACATTTCTTAATGGAGAACTAGATGAGGAGATCTATATGGATCAACCAACGGGTTTTGTGGTCAAAGGTCAAGAGCGCAAAGTGTGCAAGCTCAAACGATCTATATATGGCCTAAAACAATCATCTAGGCAATGGTACCTCAGATTCCATCAGGCCGTTCTTTCGAATGAGTTTACGATGATCACAGAGGACCATTGTGTATATGTCAAAAGATCCAAGAAGAGTTTCATTATGTTGTCATTATATGTTGATAACATACTACTAGCTAGAAATGATAAAGGGTTGATAGTTGCCACAAAAGAGTGGTTATCCTTCAATTTTGAGATGAAGGATATGAGTGAGGCAGAATACATTCTGGGAGTTAAGATCTACAGAGATTGCTCAAAGAAACTATTGTGTTTGTCCCAACAGACTTACATAAAGAAAGTTCTCGAACGCTTCTTAATGAGTGAATGTAAACCCATTGACACCCCTGTTACAAAAAGTGAGAACTTATCTAAAGAGTTGTGTCCTAAGACTCAAAAAGAAAAGGAAAAGATGGCCCGTGTCCCTTATGCTAATGCTGTGGGTAGTCTGATGTACGCAATGATGTGTACACGGCCTGACATATGCTATGCAGTTGGCTTAGTGAGTAGATTCCAATCTAACGCCGGTCTGGCTCACTGAAAAGCAGTCAAGAGGATTATGTGATATCTGAAAGGAACTGCAGACTATGTGCTGTGCTATCAAGGCTTAGATTTGCAGGTAAGAGGTTATAGCGATGCCGACTAGGGCAGTGATCCAGATGAGCGCAAATCAACCACAGGGTATGTCTTTCTGCTCAACAATGGCGCCATTACATGGAGCAGCAAGAAACAACCATGTATAGCTTTATCCACCACGGAGGCAGAATACATAGCTTGTTCTACAGCAGTTCAAGAAGCTGTTTGGTTACGGAGGTTCCTCAAGCATTTAGACATTAGCACGAATACTTCAGATCCGGTGACAATATTCTGCGATAGCACTGCTGCTCTTGCATATGCTAAGGACTCTAAGTACCATGGAAGAACCAAACACATAGATATCAGATATCACTACATCAGAGACATGATAGCGCAAAAGGAAGTGGTTCTGAAACACCTCTCTACAAGTCACATGGTTGCTGATCCCTTAACGAAACCCATAGCAAGAGATGTCTTTGAGGCTCATGTTAGGAATCTAGGACTACGTAGACTGAAAATGTAATTTATGTTTCAAATGACATTGAGATGTAACCTTTCCTTTGGGATATTAATACAATATGATTCAGTTATTGTCTTTATCACATTTTCTAATACACACTCAAGATATGTCAACAGGTTTAGATCGACTCACTCACATGAGCGATCGCCTCTAGTGCTTGAGAAGCGAGTAGAGATGAGACATTGTGTTCTTAAATACTTGTCCAAATTGATAAGTTAGTTGACACAAAGATATGTCGTCTTAGTGGGAGCTAAGATGAGATCCAAGATGAGATCCTCTTTGACGCCTTGGAGGCGAGCAAATGAAGGAACTCGGGTTAGACACTTAAGGAGTGGCTAGACTAAGATCTGTGCGGTGTTGATACTGACATATGCTCTTTGAGAATGAGAAATCCATCGTAGCATGTATTTCATACTACATATGCTTATTCGACCAAATGAGTAAGTGAGTAAAAGGTTTCCCTCTTTATCACTGTGTGAGTCTCATTTTTTTTAAGTGTCCTTTACTTTTGACTATGTCACGAGATGGAGGTTGTGATATCTGCCACTTTGGCATGTTGTCTATAGCCATGATTAATATGGTCTAAAGAGGCATTACTGGGAAAGCGGTTCGACCAAAGTTGAATGATATGAGTGCAAAGGGAAGATTTTTCGATATCGCATCTTCTATAGTGTTTGCTAACGTCAAACTATGACGCTACATACTGGTAGCGACTAAGGTTGTGAACATATTGAAATGATTTGGAAGTAGTCAAGCATTGTTCTGAGTTTTCTAAACTCAATAGGGTTTCGAAAATGCTTGATCTGATGCAATCGAATGAGTTTAGGACATGACCAGACACTTTAGGGATGTTACTATGCTAATCTTCTTCGGGAGAGATTTAGTGTATGTACTCCCACCTTTCTACAGATGTGCTTGGTGGTCGCACGACCTATTTGCTATGTGTGAACAAGATTGAGAACATTAGAGAGATGCAGACTTAGGGTCATGCCCACTGTGTGCGAGTGGGAGATGTTAAACGGAAGGGGGCGTCCACATGGGCAGACCCCGAATCCAGTGCATTTAACATGCACGTAACGCATGGCCTTAGGCCATGCGTTACAACAGCTTGTAAACGCATGGCTTTAAGCCATGCGTTACCTGCATAATAAAGGCTGGCCTTTAAGGCCAACCGTGTAGGGAGGGCTATATATAGCCCCCCTCCTTTTGGTTCTAGTGGATCAATCATAGTAAAATCTCTCTCTCATTTGTTCTCTCTTGAAATAGTTTTTAAGCCATGGATTTGTTAAGTGTTACTCTAGTTTTATAATTACGTAGTACACTTCACCACTAAGAGAAAACGCTTGAGTTTTGTCGCGCTGGAGAAACTTGTGGAGCATTTTTTTAAACTGAGTTTGAGGTACTTTCCGTTGCATTTTTTCTAACAAAAAGTTTTAAGCTTTAATCTGCATGATCAGATGTTACTTCAATTCCGAACATTATCCTGGCTATTAACCAATATCTGATCAGCATGTTAGAATATGCATTGGCATTTGATCAACTTTTGACGACCTAATGTAGGTTAATGATATTATATACAAGAAGTAAAAAGTATGATACATATCATGATCATGTACGTACGTACATGATAACTCTTTAAATGATCAAGATAGCTTTTCTGGATTAATATTCATGCAATTAAGTTGGGGGTAACAGGGTATTTGGGGTGGGATGGTCTTCCGCGGGATGGCTGTTCAGACTATGATATTGGTCATCTTAACAATGCGAACCGATTGGACGATGCAGGTACTAGGTTTAGACATATTTTCTCTAGAATATAGATAAGATCATGATATATTGTTACATATATGTTTATTCATATAAATTACTCATAAATTATATGTTTCTGGATTTGCTGTAGGCTGAGGAAGCCAGCAAGCGCATAAGTAAGTGGACAAACGTCCCTAGCGACTCAGAAGATCACCAAACGGAAGTTGAACACTAACAAAATTCAAGTTGATGCATGGATCGATGTTGCCACCGATCTATAATTAGCCTATAAATTTGATCAGGCTAAGGAAGCCTGCAGCAGGCGTGCTAGTTATAAGCGGTCAAACCTTAAACAGAGGTTTAGCAATATTAACCAAATTGCTTTAGGGTTTTGATCATACTGATACATCCAGTACCAATATGAGAATTTGAATAAACCCTTAAGCAGTGGAAGAATGTGATTAATATTGGTAAAGTTGTTTAGGATGTGATCATTATCTTTTTCTTCATGTTGCTCAAGTGGATCAGAAGCATGCTCAATTTTATCTAGTTGTCGGTTAGGGACAGGAACTCATGTAAAACGTGCTTATCTTTTATGCTTTTCATGATTCTACAGAAATTTACGAGTAAGAAAAACAAGAATAGTATTTTGGGAATCCTTAATGTATACATTATCAAAATAAAAAGTATTTAAAATAACTTGTCGGATAAAAATATGTTTTGAAGTAATATTCTTAACATATGTAGCAATTAATACGTAATAGAAATTTTTGATTTAATAAATTACATACAATCATTTTTGCGTGTTTTCTATACACTCCATTAATGCTATTGATTGTACCAATTTTTATTAATACATAACTAATTACATCAATAAAATATGCAAAAGAATATGTTAAAATAATTACAAATAGAATTTTTACTTATGTATACTAAGCGCCAATAAGCTGCTGTACGTCGTCTAATTTATTTGTGTCAATTTTGCCCTTCTGTTTGTATTTTTTTTCCCTTTTCGTCCCTCAGCAGTGGTCATTGTACCGATTTTGCCCCTGCTTTTATATTTGTTTTCCGGCT
This sequence comes from Carya cathayensis, assembly GCA_011037825.1. NCBI lineage: Eukaryota > Viridiplantae > Streptophyta > Magnoliopsida > Fagales > Juglandaceae > Carya > Carya cathayensis. The sequence goes on from QGSO01000541.1 coordinate 107,511, forward strand.
CAGTTACCATCTGTCTGCTTTTTAACGATTCTGCCCTTATGTTATCTTTGTTGACCAATTTTATCGATCCGTCGCTTCGGCCATTGTTTCACAACTGTAAAACACTTAAGGTTTCCACAGAAGGCCGATTCTTCTTTTATGATCTATTTCTTCCCGACAGTACTCATCATTTTTGTCTTCTTCATTTCCAAGTTTATCACTTCCACCGCTCTTCAACTTCTGTTCGCTTCACAGATTCTACCCCGGCATTCGCAATACAGTCTCTACGTACTATCTACTGAAAGCTTCAAATTCTCACATCTGTGAAGACTGGTAATTCTTTGCTACTTCTCAATCTTGGCATCAGTACGTACGGTATGCTTTCTTCCACTACTTATAGTTTGCTTTGCTTTAATTAGATAATGCTTGAAGGCTGAAGCTACTATTACTGATATGAACAGTGAATAGAAATTATAAAAAAAAAAAAATGCATTTGCAAACAATTTACAAAAAATTATAGGGAAATTAATATTCAATTTACAAAAAATTTTTAAAAATTTAATTCCAAAATATTAATAAATTTTTTAGCAAAAATAAATTATTTTTGAAGATATCAATTTGAATATTGTTACGTACACATGGTTTAATTCCAATCATAAAAATTTTATTCTAATTATATGATTGAATAATTTCATTCTTAAAATTTTATTTTATAATTTTAAAACTAACTCATTATTTATTTATTTTGGTGATGATAAATATAAAACATACGCAATTAAAAATAATTTTTAAAATTAGTAATAATATTTTTATTAATATAAATATATTTTTTTTAAAAAAAGAAGGAAACATATTTTGTTAATAATTTCAATATATCTACATCTTTATTGAATTAATTAATATATTTAATATATTGTTACTTAGTAGAATTTATTAATACTATTAATATTATTATTAATAATAAGATTAATAGAATCTTTTTACACGTGCGCATAATATTTCCGTACAAAAATGCAGAGACAAAATTTGATTTTCATTCCTACCTTTTGAAGTTTCAAATGTGGAAAATAAAGAACTTTAGAAATAACTTTAAATTCAACTACTATGTTATAGTTTTTTAAAACCTGACGTAATTAATATGTTAATCGCTCATAAATTCAAAATAAATAAATAAAATATGTAAATAATATATGTGATGTGTGTTGTAAGCAGGGAGAAAATCCTTAAAAATATAGATGAGATTCTACCCTGTTTATAGTTAAACATGATTTGAGACATAACAAAAATCATCAACTGCGTGGTGCCTTACTAGTTTATATTATAAATTTCATACACGTATGCGAATTAATGCTATGTTTTCTTTTGTGGAAAACCTTAAAGTCGGTCGGGTGTTAATGATTTTTTTACGCCCACTAGTAAAAGACAAACACGTAGTAGACTCGTAGAAATTAAATATACTGTCCACTCCGTGGACCGTGCTAGTTGTAGCTTCTATCTTCCATTTTCCATCCGAGTGTGAAACCCGTATTGGTTCCATCTTTAGTTTCCGAACTAAAACACCTATTTTGATTGGAATACTGAAATCCGGTCAGAATGGACTGAAACATACCAAAATTACTAGAATTATATTTGGGATGGAATATCCCCCTATGTCATGCCAGTTATTGTTTTGGCACGTTGAATTCTAGTTAGAAGAACAAGACCAACTCATCTGATAGGCCACGGTAGTCAATGAGGTTCCGTAAACCCAATCCCAAGTATTTGGGATAAACTGTATGTGATCAATATGCAACGTAACTGGCTGACTGGGTCATTAAGCACGTGAAAAACCAATATACCGGGCCATTAGCAAGAGACGTGGACGTGGAGATGCAGTGAAAATATTGTGTCGTTAGCACGTCGTTCCACTAGACTCCGTAAACCAAATCCCAAATATTTGGGATGACCTGATACGTAAGGAAGGCATGCAGCATGACTGGGTCCGTGAGCATAAACGCATGAAGCGCGCATGAAGTCCGCACGAACGCACGAAGCGGATGATTTCCGTTAGTGTCATTCTATTGTTAAGCATTCTATTTTTAAGCTCTGTTTTTATTCTGTTTTAGGCTCTGTTTTGGAGCTGCAGTTTCGGTTCTTAGTCCGCAAGTCAGTCCGCATTTTCCATTATTGTTCCGCAAGTCAGTCCGCAAGTTTGCTTTATTGTTTCCTTTTATTTCGGTGTAATTCTGCTATTTAAACAGAAGAGAATTATTAATGAAGCATCGAACATTGTTGAGTCAAATTGTGGTACTTTCTCACCCGAAGAGAACAATTATCCTAGTATATTTAATTGATCCTCTGTGTTGGGACCTATCAATTGGCCTCAGAGCCAGGTTCAATTTTTTTTAATGGGAACCAACAAGGAGCGAATCGAGCAGCTAGAAGCAGGACTGGGTGGAGTACAAGAAGGGTTACACCGAATAGAGCTCGGTATGGCTGATCGGCTTCGTCATGTAGAAGAAACTCTCAACCGCCTTTCCGATATCTTGCTTGCAAACCAGGAAAATCCCATCCATGGACATCATCACCGAGATGGCCATGAAGGAGGACGGCTGGTGGTATCGTCCAAAACTGCAAAACTTGAATTTCCCAGATTTTCAGGAGATGATCCGACGTAGTGGTTCAATCGCGTGAACCAATTTTTCGAATTCCAGAATACGCCCGAGGTACAAAGAGTTTCATTGGCCTCCTACCACTTGGAAGGAGAAGCCAACCAGTGGTGGCTGTGGATTCACAGAACATTCCAGGAAGACGAACGCGTGCTCTCGTGGCCGGATTTTGAGGAGGAACTCTGGGCTCGCTTCGGACCTTCGGAGTGCGAGGATTTCGATGAAGCCCTTTCGAGGGTCAAACAAACTGGGTCCTTGCATGAATACCAGAAGGAATTTGAACGCTTGGGCAACCGTGTGAGGGGCTAGACACAAAAAGCTCTTGTGGGAACTTTCATGGGCGGTTTACAAACGGAAATCTCGGACGGGATTCGAATGTTTAAACCTCAAACATTGAAAGACGCCATCAGCTTCGCGCGCATGAGAGATGACCAGCTAACGAGACAGCGGAGATTCACACGTCCTCCACCTCCAGTGCAAGCTCCCCTAGCTCTACCTCCAGTTAACCGAACAGCACCAATAACACCAGCCGCCCCTATTAGACGCTTGAGTTGGGAAGAAATGCAGCGTAAGCGACTCCAAGGCCTGTGTTTCAACTGCAACGAGCGATTCACGGCAGGACATAAATGCCAAACAACACAATTGTTACTCTTGGAGGGATATGCGGGAGCTGGCAACGTGATACTAGAAGAAATCACTGATCAACGGACCTTGGAGGCTGACCAAGGTGGGGGTGCAGTGGAATAAATTTGGTCCAATGGAAGCATCTTCCGGCAGAGCAGAGGAGGCGACATGGGAGCCTACGAGTAAGCTGCTGGACATGTTTCCAAGTGTGGACCTTGAGGACAAGGTCCACTTAATGGGGGAAGTATTGATAGGCCACGGTAGTCAATGAGGTTCCATAAACCCAATCCCAAGTATTTGGGATAAACTGTATGTGATCAATATGCAACGTAACTGGCTGACTGGGTCATTAAGCACATGAAAAACCAATATACCGGGCCATTAGCAAGAGACGTGGACGTGGAGATGCAGGGAAAATATTGTGTTGTTAGCACGTCGTTCCACTAGACTCCGTAAACCAAATCCCAAATATTTGGGATGACCTGATACGTAAGGAAGGCATGCAGCATGACTGGGTCCGTGAGCATAAAAGCATGAAGCGCGCATGAAGTCCGCACGAACGCACGAAGCGGATGATTTCCGTTAGTGTCATTCTATTGTTAAGCATTCTATTTTTAAGCTCTGTTTTTATTCTGTTTTAGGCTCTGTTTTGGAGCTGCAGTTTCGGTTCTTAGTCCGCAAGTCAGTCCGCATTTTCCATTATTGTTCCGCAAGTCAGTCCGCAAGTTTGCTTTATTGTTTCCTTTTATTTCGGTGTAATTCTGCTATTTAAACAGAAGAGAATTATTAATGAATCATCGAACATTGTTGAGTCAAATTGTGGTACTTTCTCACCCGAAGAGAACAACTATCCTAGTATATTTAATTGATCCTCTGTGTTGGGACCTATCAATCAAAACCTCTTTAAGAGAGGAACTTTTTGAAGCTAAGTCACATTGAAGGACAAAAGCCTTCGTCATCAAGGCTTGATAAGACCTTAGTTGGGAGTACGTACACACCCTCCCACTTGCCCCTCTCCTCCTTGGAAATGGCTTGATGAGCCTCAACCATGAATGAATGCAAGGATTGCACTTGCTCCTCCATTGTGGAGTGGCGGCGAGCAACCCAACTGGCTTATGAATGTAGCCCATGCAACCAAAGATGACTAGTTGGACAACCAGGTGGAAGAAGAAATCAAGCAAGCAAGAAAGAAAGAAAGTCACGTATCAGGGAAAGAAACTACTCAAGGTCCTGAATAACTTGGTTAGTAAGGGAGTCCAAAGTTTCCGAGGCATGTAGGGTAAGTGTAGTATGCCAGGCGAGAGATGAGATGGATGACTTGCAGGCTAGAATCAAAATGATGACCCTATGCGACTGTTCTAGTTATTGAAAAATGCAACACGACATCAGGGGAAGCTAATTGCTCAACTGGTGCTATAGGGGCTAGTGAACATGAGGCGAGACAAGGCCTTAGTCACTTGACTGCAACTCGACCGATGATAAGTTAACCATAGGGACATCTTCATAAGAATACAACGGCGGTGCCTCCTTGGCATGGGAAATCCCCAATAGGAGCACATTCCCCTGTAGAGGTGAAAAAGGAGGGGGAAAGACACCTCTTCAAAAGGAACCCTCGGCAATGGAAGGTGCAGTAGAAACCACCTCCCCATTTAAGATGCCGAGTAGAATCTCACCTACAGGGGAGGGTCGAGCCCTCAAAATAGCACCTATGTGGTCGCCACGAGCAGGAGATGGTGACCAAGTCGAGGAATGACCCGCCTAACAAATTTGAAAACTTCTACGGACACGCTCCTGGTTCAAGAGGAAGACGACACCTGAAATTTCTCCAACGAGACCTTGAGAGATGAGCCCAAAAGGACAACCTAAGCAGCATCAAAGAGGGAGGCATCAAGTACCAACTCTATATCCTCACTCGCTTGGTCAAGAATTTCGGCTAGATATCCGAGATGTGCAAGTGAGTAGGATGGTTGGACACAGAGCAAGGAGACAACGAGGGACTAGGTGTGTGCTAAATCCTCATGCAGACTGGGGGGTCACAACAAACTCATGCTTCACCTTGGGCCCCAATGGTGTCACAAATGTCTCACTTAATGAATGGCCTCTTCCCCTTTGGATCCAACAAGAGAGGGGTAGGCCATTTTCACCCTCAGACGAGAGTCGAGCCCTCTAGATCAGGCACCAGATTGTCAGCTATCTGTGATCGATCTAATAACACTAGAAACCTATCAACGTTCTCCCTGATAAGGATCGTGCCATAACCTAGAGAAGTTGGGTTACCCCTAACCCATGCACTCTTGCTCTCTCCTGGTAGGGGCCACCTTCATGGCATGATAGTCAATAATGTGGCTCTAAGAAGCCCTTACAGGGAACTTGCAGAGACTAGTCTCGTTGATGGGAAGTTCCCATCAGGTCCTAGAGATGAAGAAAAGCTTCATGTCCCAATTCTTCACGTGGAAGTAGTAAGGCTCAAGGCGAGCAACCTTGAATCTCGATCATGAGCAGAAGCTAAATTGGTTCCCATCATAGCTCTTAATGCCGTGAGTCTAGAAAAACTCGTGGGGGATGAGATTTAAATCCAAATCACCTTCAGCCTCCAAGACCTCCCACCAATCGATGTAGCATGACAACATGATCCTCTAGGCATTGGGCAAGAACTGAGAAGGGCCACCTTCAGTAAGTCCAAAATGTTGTGCACTGGGTGGAAGAACGAGACTCGCAATCCCATTTGGAACATTATGACATACCACCTAACATGTTCAACAACCCCTCGAGAGTCAACGACACCATTGGTTGGAATAAGTGCACTCAAAGACTCACAAACCCAAGAAGGGCCTTCCAGGCCCACAAGTTGGGCCCAAAAGCCACCTATCAAATCAAATTTGGCCTAGAACATTAAATGCCTCGAAGTATCCACTTGAAAGACATACCCATGTCAGGCCCATAAGCCCATGAAGAGAAAATGTTGTGCCAACGTCCCTCGCAATATATAGACATGAGACAGTTACACAATACAAAAGCAGACAGTTCTAAAAAATATGACAGTGGTATTTTCATAAGCATTTTATTACCATAATAATAATATAGAAAAAACACCTTACACACACACTTGCAAAAACAACATCAAAAAATAAAAGCAAAGGACATTTTTACCCTTGTAGCAAGGTTATGCATATATGTGGACAACTTTATCCCATTGCATGGCTAGAATAGAGGCCACTATTTTATCTCATAGCAAGGCCATAATAGGGACCACTATTTTATCTCGTGGCAAGGCCAGAAATCAGAGGCCATTACTTTATCTCGTGGCAGGTCTAGACATTAAAATTAGATGCTACTATATATTTTATCCAGTGGCAGGATCAGAAACCAGGGACCACTATTTTATCTCGTGGTGGGACCATAAGCCAAAGCATAACATAATTGTATTCCTAGAGGTGTTTTAGATACAGTGCAATAATAGAAATAGTATACTAAGCAAATAATATCATAGTATTGGATCAAAATCTCAGATTTCTTATTCACATTTTATGTCGTAGAGAAACTGTAACAACTAGGCCCAATATTATAAGGATAATTTTATTGGGAGAAATTATGTTGATGGGCCATATTGGAAAGCCCAATTTCAATTTGTTGGATAATTCAATATAGGTCACGGTCCAATATTTATTTGACGAGATTAATAGTTTATTAGACTTAATAATTAGATTGAAGTACTTTATAGTATTAATTGGACGAGTTAGCTATATAGGTTTATTTTAGACCCCAAACTAGGTCTGTTAAAATTTATTGACTATGAGGCCTATGAGATTTGGGTAAGCGATTATTTGAACAGAAACGCTTCAGACCGGACACTCTTATAAATGGAGAATAATGGAGGCCAATCAGAATTTGCCACGTAAGAGGTAAATTTTAAACTCACTACTGCGTGATGCAGGGAATAATTTTAAACTCACTCTTATTTTCCGTCTCCCTTTCTTTCGTCTGAAGCTGAAATGAAAACCTCTCTCTCTTCTCTCTCAGAAACCCTAATGTTAAATCGGGTTTTCATCCGAATATGTGCCTCTACAGACCTGTTATCTGTTTTTTTTTCTTGGATAATTCTGTTTGAGTTTTCTTTTGTTACGAGTCTTTCTTAGGTCGATATCTTTGTACATCTATCTCAACTCGTTCTGTGTTGCTTGGATGATGAAAAGTTCTATTTTTGTTTCTTTATGGTTTTGGAAGTTGTATTTTGTCTTTGCTTTATAGTTTCATGTGAATCTAGCTGTGGGGAAACTCCAAAAAAAAAGTTTTGATGGAATAAAATATGATAATAGGGTTTGCAGGATGATTTTTATCATTGTGTTGGCAACTTAATGATGGGGCTCTGGTTTTGTGCCATAGAACTAAGATACAAGAAAAATTTTATGGTTGCTAATTTGTTGCGTTGGGGATGAACTTTTGATAGTTGGGGTTCTGGCTAGGGTTGCAAGATATACATTAGCATAGTTATTTTAATGGAAATGTGGTAAAATTTAAAACAAGGCATTAGGTTCTTTTAGTGAAGTCCTTTTGAGTTGGCTTGAGCATTACTCACCTAATTTTGTAACAAATATGTGGGGCGAATTTTGTAATATTTTATTATCCCATTGTCAAATGTTTCTTTAGTTTCTAACTTGACATGGCTAATACAGTTGGTTAAAAATGAAGGTTGTGGCTAGGGAAAGAGACGGTCATCTTCTACAATAGAGACAGAGTACGGCATGTTGTGAAATATTAAGAAATAAATTGAGAGAAAAATCTTCCTACCTTTGGGTCAATTTAGTCATGTTCTTGGCGCTACTGGTTAAGTTTGGATCTTGCATTTTAAATCTACTTATTTGATGCAAATGGTTGTCGATTTGACAGTTTGGTGGCGTGGACCATGTGTTTCCCATTGATTTCACATATTTTGTCATTTTGTTGCTTTCTTGGCATTGTACCCATCTCTCTAGTTGATGCAGATGGTTATCGATTTCACCGCTTCCTAATGTGGTCCATGCCACTTCATTTCACCATTCCTGGCAGAATTGGCTAAGAAATTGCCAATGTTACATTTCTCAAAGTGGATGTGGATGAACTGAAGGTAGTGAAAATTCAAGATGTTGTTATGGAAAACCTACTTTTATGGGTTACGATTTCATGAATGGGTTTCGGTGGCCAGAAAGAAATGCAAGTATGGGGGGGTTTCGTTTTGCTTGGATGGGGATGGGTTTCATTTTGCTTGGATGGGTTCGAAGGAGAGACAAAGTGAAGAGATGGCTTTCGCGTTTTGCAGTCACTTGGGTAGAAACAGACAAGCAAAGTACAAGATGGATTTCACGTACTACAATCACTTTTGGTTCGAGGTTCGAAATAGAGAAGGAGAAGAGAAGAGAGAGATTTGCTTTCCGTGTCACGTGAGCAGAGAGGTCGAGAGGGGGGTCTCATTTCCCTGCATTGCGGCACTCTGAATTTGTTTCTGTCTCCCTTACGTGGCTATCACTTATTGGCCTCCGATAAAGACGCATTGTAGAATTAGCCGGTTTTAAGTTATTCTCTTATTTGAATGACCCATTTGTTAGACCCAAAATTAGTGTAAAGCTCAAACTCGCTTTCAAATACTATCTCCCAGCGTATATAAAAGCCCCATGCACGTCTTCCCCCACTAGGATTTCCTAATTTGAACTGTATCCTAAATCCGTAACCGACTAAACTTAACACGCCGTTATCCTCATTTTTTATACCTCTTCTCTTTCTTAGCCTGGAAGATTTCGTATATTGTAACCCGACTTACGCCCGCATCTCTCGGTTTTGATTGGGTTGAAAACTTCCCTTTTTGGTAGTCAACGGATTCACACGACTCAAAACCCTACACGAATTCTTTATATACCCACGTAGCCATGCATATGCAGTAATCTTCTCCATAACATAGGGTTGCCGCACTACCTCTTCACACACATCATCAACCTCCCAGCCCCTCAAAGCGGTTTCGGCAACACACGCAAGAAACGCCCACAGCAGCCGAGATCACACGTAGCAACCCAACATGCAGAATCTAGCTCCTCCACATCTCCTTCGTGCATGACTCTTGTTTGTTCTACCAGTTTTGCATCGCACGAAGTAGAAACAACACACTGAGCAAGCCTTCCACGTCCAAGTTCCACCAGCACGAAACAGCAAGCCTCCAAGCATGCCGCAACAAGCCACCGTAGCATCTTGCCAACCTCAAGCTCACAACAGTTTTCTCTTCACCGTGCGTTGAAGCTGAAGGCAATAACCTATGGGTCACAGATGCAGCAAGCCCACTTGCTTTATTTATTTATTATTTAGTTGATTTATTAATCATGAAATCTCTTGCTTAGCTTTATTTCAGACGTGATATCCCTAATCCTGGTAAAACCATGACGTGGAGATCTGTAATTAGAGGGTGTAAAAGTCACTTTTATATTATATATATCTTGACCAAAGATCGATGCACCCTAAATATTAACACGTTGATTTTTAAATTGATAGTTATTTCGCTGTGTTTTTATATATGAACATGACCTACCATCCAAGCCACGCATTGTGTGATTCTTAAAATGGCAATATTTAAGGCATGCATGACGGTCTAATTAGTACCAAGAATACTTGTTTCAATCTGAGGAGATTTTAATTTCTGCTTGCGTTGATGCTTCCAAGGAGCACTAGTAAAATAATGTAGCTGTCATTCAAGACATTCCACGCTTGTATTATATATGTAATTAGAAAAGAATTAGAAACCCATGTGGCACATGATGATAATTGTAGCTTCAAGGGTAAGAATATATACCAGTCTCTGCTCAGCAGATCATCCGAAGAGATTTCTTCTCTTATATTATTTATGGAAAAATAAAAGAACATGTCATGAGGCTCTTTCAATTCCGTCGCTATATTTACCATTTTCTTTGGGGAACAAATGACACCGGCCATGACTTTCAAAACTACAAACCACCAGTGGTACTCAAGTACTCATGTCAGCATGTCGACATCTTATATACTAGATCATTGCCTCTCTTCAATGCAAGCTAACACCAAATAATATTTGGAAAACTAGGCGTCTCGAGCAATCCTAGAGCAAAGCGGGCAAAGGCTAGTGATCTCCTTCATGGAAAACACTGTCAAGGGGGAAATTATTGAAGATCTTAACCATCCACTCTTAGGGCCAGAATCGTCCATACAAGATGAAGCTGAAGATCGAGAAGCTAATAAAGACCTTGTATCAAGGTTCTGCATTGAATCAAAGAAGCTATGGCACATTGTCGGGCCTGCAATCTTCAGCCGCGTCGTAAACTTCTCCATGAATTTCATCACTACAGCTTTTGGTGGCCACCTTGGCGACGTTGAACTCGCTGCTCTTTCCATATGCATCAATGTCATCGTCGGCTTCAATTTTGGTTTCCTGGTAATTAATTCAACTCTGTTCTATATCCTGTTTGTCTCTCTGTATATCTAGAATGCATTTACTGATCTGAGAGTTCGAAATTCAGTTAGGGATGGCGAGTGCATTGGAGACACTCTGTGGGCAGGCCTTTGGGGCGAAGAGGTACCACATGTTGGGAATATACTTGCAAAGGGCGTGGATTATGCTCTTCCTCTGTGGTATTTTGTTCCTCCCCATATACGTTTTCGCTGCTGCGATTATGAAACTCATAGGACTCTCCGAAGAAGTGGCAGAGCTGTCCGAGGTGGTGGCTCTGTGGCTCATACCGCTGCAGCTCGGATTTACGATGCTGTTCCCTGTGCAACTGTTCTTACAGTCCCAGCTTAAGACCTTTATGATTGCGTGTGTTTCTTTTGCAGCTTTACTGGTTAATTTGCTGCTTACTTGGCTCTGCCTTTATGTGTGGGATTTTGGGATTGTTATTGCTTTGGACATCTCTTGGTGGGTTTTGGTTTTAGGGTTGTGTGGGTATGCTATGTGCGGAGGATGTCCTGAAACTTGGACTGGATTCTCTGCACAAGCCTTTTCGGGCCTCTGGGAGTTCATCAAACTCTCTGTTGCCTCGGGAGTCATGCTCTGGTACTTACCTCTCAAGCAGCTTTCTCCATTCATTTCAGTGTTGAATTTCAAGTTGGAATATTGTAGGTATATTGTAGTACTGTTAATGTTACACTTGAAAAACATCTGTCTTTTGCTGGTTATGAACATATATATACAGCTTGGAGTACTGGTACTACACAATACTGATGTTGATGCCTGGTTACTTGAAGGATGCCACCATTGCCGTTGATGCCTTGTCAATCTGGTACGAGATTAATTTGCCTTACCTCTTGCGCATGTTTCGTGTCGGTTGGTTTTAGATTCATGACAACGTCTTGTAATTCTTGTAATAAATCTTGTTCTGCAGCATGAACATCAATGGACTGGAGCTCATGATCCACATCGCTTTCTTTACTGGTGCAGGGTACGTAACATTTCTGACTTCCTTCACACTTTCGGTTCGTACTTCTTTTTAAAGGACTGCATCCATACCACGTTCATAATATATATACCACTTTTCTTAAAATAGTAATTAATACCTTCAAACAATCACACCAACGCCATATTATGCTCTGTCTAGTAAAAAACAAGAGGAACGGACAAAAAGATCGAGTATTGAAACAAACTACAACCCAAAATTTCTTGCAATTGTTGAAATTGCCAGAAGTTTACATCTAGAAATTCACGTGAGGAATTCTCGGGGCGCCAAATTTCAGGTGGACTAGTCAACTTATGATCCAAATTATCTCGCGTCCGACAACCTAATAAAAAGATCATCAGATCCGTAATCATCGATAATAATAATGTTAAAGTACCAGCTTTTGAAACATGACATTCATGGATATTGAAGGACGAAAATTTTTTCACACATCTTCATATCACAGACCATATAATTTTTTTTTTAATTTTTAATTTTTTTATCAAATAGATAGTATATGGATGATAAATAAAATAATTTAATTAATTTAGAATGAATAATATAAAAAAATAAAAAATAAAAAAATAAAAATAAGTGTATTATGTAATATGTAAAAAATGAGACGTAGTAAAGCTCTGGATGGATACGTGGTGATTGGGAAGATGTTGTGCATTTAGAACATAAAAACATGAGAGCTCCATATATATTTCATGATTTTTTGTTAATATTGAAATTTTTAACATTTGGAAATAGGCCAAAAATTGTTGATTATTTGTTCATGATAATTCTAGTAATATAAATTCATGTACCATGCAAAATTTATTTTTGTAAGTGCATGAAATTTACAGAGTAAGGGTGGCCAATGAATTGGGAGCCGGTAATGCTAAAGCTGCAAAATTTGCAACTCTAGTGTCTGTGTCCTATTCAGCTGTGATTGGACTCTTTTTCTGCGGACTAGTCTTAATAATCCACGACAAGATTGCATATATACTCACATCCAGCACTGTTGTCATCCATGAAGTTGATAAGATGTCGTACCTCTTGGGAGTCACAATTCTACTCAACAGTGTTCAACCAGTTTTATCGGGTAAGTTAATTTCTACTAATCCGCAATGATCAGTGTTGACGTTTAAAATTGGCACGTACTAGAAGGGGGAGAAAGATCAATTTTCGGCCTATTGAGATGGCTTGGGGTCTCGATTGATGTGGTGTGGAGCTTCCCAACAGTGGTATGATATAGTTGTACTGAATCAGTATGTGCGACGTCATGATAGTGAAAGAAAAATAAATATAAAAAAAATAAAAAGAATGATATACATAAATTTACATGATTTGATATTGCGATTACGTTCACGGGGGCATAGGAAATGGATGATCTACTATAATATGCTAGCTTGTTTATAGTCTTTCATTCTCACTATACAATAAAAATTTGAGCTCTATCTTTAAATGGATATCTCTTTGCTGGACTGTTGTAAGGTTGAAGAAGTTGTCTTCATTGAAGTCTCAAAGAAACCTAGCCAAAAGAATTCCTGAAGTTGTCTGGTTCCATTTTTTTTTCTCTTCTGCCCTCTCTTATTTTATGTCCCATCCCATTTTCTTTATGTCGCTTACCATCTTTTCTTTCTAACACTCTTTCTTCTCTTAGCCTTTTGTCCCCTTTTTCCGTCTCTCTTTCTTCCCTACAGATGAGTTCCCCCCTTGGGTTGGGCTTAGAAAACACCATAGGCATGTAATATTTTATCCATTCCAATTAGTCAAAGGGAAATTATAGGAAAATGATATTTGCAGTTATAGAATATTAAAGCGGTTCGTTCTTTTAAAAAAAATGAGCAAATATAAGATCTATATAAAAAAATTTAATTTTTAATAATAAACCTCTCTCTTTTTTAGAAAGAATTGCATGGCATTTGTACAATTCTTGACTGTATCTAGAATTACTAGAAATTATAATACAACTCCCTAATTGTAATGCTATATTTTTTCTGACTTTTGAGGTTTCTACATGACACTACAAGAAATATAGTAATTTGCATCGCTCGTTTTGGTTGCAAAAACAAGGAAAAATCGATGCAAATATTTTTTTGCATCGATTTTTAATCGTCGCCAGTTGGATGCAATTAAATGGTTATTTTTAAGTTTCAGCATCCATTTGATGAAATGGTTGCTAATACCTTACCTTTTGCATCGATTTTTATCTGTTGAAAAAAACCCTATATTGGTTGCAATTAGTCATCCCAACCACTTATGTGTTTGGATGCAAATGAATATTTGCAACCATAATAACTCGATGCAAAATAACTTTATTTGGATGCAATTGGTGCAAACAGTTATCATGTTTGTCCATTCGCATCCATAATAACTCAATGCAAAAAAAAAAATTTGCAATGCAAATGGACATTTGCATCCACAATAACTCGATACAAAAATAACTTTATTTTGATGCAATTGGCAATTAGCATGGCAAATAACTTTATTTTGATGCAATTGGCAATTAGCATGGCAAATTCAACTGATACCATTCAGCCAAATCAAATATACACTATAGCATTCAAGTACTAGTCATGATAATAACATTCAAATAAATAACTCGTTATATATATGCTGTTGCAATTATCTAGTCAAGTGTTATTACATAAATAACTAAATTCCATCTCATCAAATGCTAACCAAAACATCTAAACACTTGCCATGTACTGAATTAGTGGAGGGAAAACTTTAACTTCCAATGAAATGTTGGGGAAGCAAGTGTGGGTCACAATTCTTCAAGCAAATTGAAACCAATTTCAGCATCTCTCTATCATCCTTAGTTCCACCAAACTTTAACTTTTCCCCATGCTTCTTTCAGGGCAGCAACCAATATGCACATATAAGCAGCCACATCTTCAGCATGCATACTGAAGAAGGTAAAATCAAGATCACTTTCACCATTAAAAATCTAGATTTGGAATAATCTAGATGGCAGCCACCAAATAAAGGACTATAGAATAGAAAAAGTTGAAAAATAGTAAGGTACCTTTTCTTTACTTCCAGCACTTTCAACAGCATAACAGCCCAGGAAACTGATCCTGATCCAACACAAATAGAGCTCATATATATGTTTAGAAACTGAAAACATAATTTAATGAGATGATCCAAAGGACCGTGCTAAGTTTCACTATTTGTTCTACAAATTAAGCACATCAAGAAAGTCCAAGTGGCAACTGAGACAAATTGGTTTAATATAATAGTCATTCATTCATCCAAGATCAGAAGTTTCAGAGTACTATAGTAATCTATACACTGGCATCGTGCATTAATGGAAGGCAATTAAGTACTATAATCGGGAAGCAACTGATTTTTCTTGGATGTGCTTGCCTATGCTAATTGCCTATGCTATACATAAGACTGTGCTTTTCTGTTTGTTCAGCATATAAATTGAAATAAGAATTCGTACGAAGTTGACTATCATGTTGTTTGTTCCATTGAGTAGTATTTTTCAGTATCCATTGCATAATAACAATTAAATGTTAAAATAGTTTAGGCACATTGAAGAGATATATATACCTTGTTTTGACAGATCTCTATCCACAATAAACGCCTGCTTCCATCTACCGAAAATTCCTATCTATTACTCCTGCACTGTGCATTGGGTCCATTTACTAGGATGTGCTTTTCTGAATGAACATTTCCTGCCCTATTATCCCAATTATGCTTCTGGATACCCATATACCCATAGCTCATTCTCATATTTTAGCTCCATCTGGATATGATTTTGCTAAGATCCTCTAGGAAGGCATCCAGATTAATTTGGTATAAGATGATAAAGACCAACTATGGCCTGCTTTTGAGGAAACTTTTTCTGCACATATTTATCCCCAAAGCAGAATTGCCAAGCTTCTCAAAAGGTACCTATCCTGTCATTGAATTGGCAGGATCAGAAAAATATGGGAGGTACTGAAACCTCTAGGTTTGTATTTTGTTGAAGGCAGGTACAGAAGTTTGACAACTTCAAAATTCCAAGAAGATTTCAAACCAGAGCATGGCAATTTGATCAACAACTTCAAAAAAACAACAACAACTACTACTACCTTAAGATCAACAATTTGATCATGTATTTCCTCGAACGAAATCATCTCATACATCCGCTGCTTCTCTTTATCATCAAATTCAAGAGCAGATGCTGCAATAGAAAATGGAGAGTTGAATGTCAAAATATAAACCAGAAACTATAGAAACACACACAAGCTTGGATGTAACAAATGGAACACTATACATTGCCTGGGAGGCATAGCCAGTCATCCATCAAGGGAAGATAGAACACCTTTTTCAAAGAACCTGGAGATGTCATTCCATAGCTGAGGTTCTTTAGGGCCTGGAATATCCACTTCATGAAACTGGCGTAGTTGCTTGGCAATGTCAGCAGCTAGCTTTGGCTTTCTCATGTCTCAAGGCAAATTGTATGTGTATATGTTATTAGTGTACATGTACATGGGCTTCACCTATTGCATTTGATGAATAAAATTTTTACTTGTCAAAAAAAAAAAGTGTATATGTATATACTTATCTCTGTGTATGTGCACGCACACAATCAGAACTCGATCTATATCAAGTCAGCTACGTTCAACCAAATTGCTCTTAAAAAAGTTTTTGTTTTTTTACACAATAATGTAACACTCAACAGCAATTCTAAGACCAACATGCTCATCAATAAAAAGTCAGAACATAATCATATATCAAACCAAAAAAAGGACCAAGAGCCTTGCCTCACAGGTTGTCCTGCCCTTTAATCTCAACCGCTCCGCTGATTGCCACCGGACTCTGCATGTAGAGAGCAACTTCTAATGATCCCGTAACCCCTTCAATCTGAAGATTCTTCTTTATCTCTGTATAAGGATCATACAACACCAGCTGCCCTTCACTATTCTCCAGGAACAATTGTCCGTTATTCCAAAACCCCAATGGCCTTTCCACATCCAATAAAGGTCCGATCGATATAAGTCTAGTCCACAATTCCTTGATACCAAATTCAAGCAAAACCCATAAATCCAAACAGAAATTTGTATTCGATGGTGCGCGAGGGAAAACCAGCATAGCAATGGAGCCCTTTAGCCCAGTGAGAGTCTGTGCACACTGACCGTAATCCCGAAAAACACTGGCATTCGGGAACCGCGTCTTTCAGAAAACCTCATCGCTGAAGTCGAAAGCAAAAATTGTCTCGTCCTCGTCGGTGGCCTCGTCGTAGTGAAATCCAAGATACCATAAAAAAAGACCTCCCAAAGCGAAGGTCGGCGAATCTGAATAAATATTCACGGGAACGAGTAGGTCGAGCAGTCTCCAAGACCCGTCTCTCATGTTGTACACTTCCGCTCCGTAATGAGTATCCATTAGGAAGGAAGAGGGAGGGGTTAGGGCAAAGGGCAAGAGGGAGGGGTGCGAGAGTGAGGCCTGTTTCAGGGCTCGGGGTATGCACAGATTGGTTTTAATTTTGTAAAAGTTTACTTGTAACGAAAAAAAGTCGAAAGAAAATGCCGCTACAGTAATGATTTTTTTTTTACGATGATAAAACCGTCACAACAGGTATAAAGTTGCTGTAAAAAAGTGTACAGCAAATTATGCAACTGTCGTTTCGCAACTTTTGATTGGAATTTTGCAATGAAGTGAAAAACGTTGCAAATAATGTCCATTTGCAACCATTTGTTTTGCTACGAATATAAAATCGATGCAAATACCTTATTTTCTTGTAGTGTGAGGACCATGGATATGATCATGAAGTGTATCGATTTAGTCATGAATTTCATGATCAGGAAATATTAACTGTCCCTAGCTAATTTCAAGTGCATTTCTCCATGCACTAAAAAGAATTCATTGAAGGAAACCATTAATATATATTTTCCTTCTCGTCTGGCCAATGTCGACAGGGGTAGCGGTTGGGTCGGGAAGGCAAGCAACAGTAGCATATATAAATCTGGGATGCTACTACATTATTGGACTTCCTCTTGGAATTCTAATGGGATGGGTCTTCCACTTGGGGGTCATGGTACGTGTACTCTAGCGGTTCAGCTTGCATACCCTTATTTACATGTATGCATGCTAGCTTTACTTCTTTAAACCAAGTGGCCAATCGTTGGCCTATTTATCCTTAATTTTATCTTTTTTGTTACACTCAGTACTCAATAAGTCGCTAATTAACTACGTACGTTACCATTGCAAATTATTTATATGAACCAGAAATGCACAACATAAAATGAAAAAAGCAGTACTGTATTAGTTTGCAATTATTAATATATATCTTTCACGTATTTAATTTAATGACATGCAATATGCTTTCTACTATTAGAGTACCATATATGAATGCAACTGGCCTGCAACTTTTGACGGCAAAAGGTTGAATTCTAAACTTATTTGAAGTAGATCAAGCTTTTTTCTTTTACAAGACTTACGAACGTGATGATCAGTTGGGGGTGGGTACGTCGTAACAGGGTATTAATTTGGAGTGGAATGGTCTTCGGTGGGATGGCCGTTCAGACCGTGATATTGGCCATCTTAACAATACGAAGCAATTGGGCAACACAGGTACTAGGCTTTTAGACATTTTCTTGTATCTCTAGATCATGAAGTATTTTTACATGTTAATTAATTACGTCTCAAAATTATTCTGGTCCTGGATTTGTAGGCTGAGGAAGCTAGCAAGCGTGTAATTAAGTGGTCAAACCCAAAACCAGAAGAGCAGTCGGAAGTTAATTAACTTATCAAATTACTTTATTGTATTTTTCTTCGGGCTGAGTTGTTTAAGCCAGTATAAATACTTGTAATATTTTTATTCTTTACCGACTTCAGAACATTTGGGTATTTTCGTGACATTACAAGGATTTAAACTTTTTGCAGCGCCTAAAAATTTAGAATCCTTGCATATAGGTACTTAAATTAATGCTGCAATACCTCAATTGCAGCGTTACTACCTTCCTTACACGTTTGCCGGTATAAACCTTTCATTTTTGATCAATTGCAACAAAAAAAAAATTGCTACAAAAGACCAAATTTCTTCTAGTGACTCTTCAATACAAGAAACTTCTAGGTTTCTTGATCAACAGACTCCCTACTCCTCTCTTACAAAATAAGTCTCCTTTTGAGTTGTTGTGTCATGTTACTCCTTCATATGATCATTTAAGAACTTTTGATTGTTTGTGTTTTGTCTCTAGTACCCTACAAAGGTCTCAGACTGAGTTTGATCATCGAGCTAAAATGTGTGTTTTCCATGGAAACCTTTTTGGTATCAAAGGTTACAAATTATATGACCTTAAAACAAATCAATACTTTGTGTCCTGACATGTTGTCTTTCATGAACATGTCTTTCCCTTCCATTTTCCCAAATTTGAATTGTTTCATTTACAGTTCCTCTTTCATACAGTTCCATTTCAATCTTCAACACTTGATTTAATAAATGTGCCTTCAACAACACCTTCTCATAATGACCATTCATCTCACATACCTTTATCTACTTCTGAGTCAAATGATCCTTCCATATTAAACCCAAGAAGATCCACTAGAACCCGAAGAGCTCCTAGTTATTCGCAAAATTATTTTTATAATTCCTCTGCAACACACTCTAAATTAGTTTCTCCAACAAGTTATATCTTTTGCTCCCTTCCTTCAAATGTCAAATATGATATAATATCCAATTTCATATCTTATGATCAATTGTCTTTTGTTCATAAATAATTTATTTTTGCTATTTCTTCTGATATTGAACTTGAGTTTTATCATCAAGCAGTCAAGCACTCTCATTGGAGAGATGCTATGACTGCTAAAATTACTACTTTGGAACTAAATAATACCTGGATTGTTGTTCCTTTGCCTCCTGGTAAACAACCCATTAGGTGTAAATAGATTTATAAGATCAAGTATCATACTAATGGTTCTGTGCAATATTATAAAGCAAGGTTGATTACTAAGGGCTATACTTGAAAAGAAGGTTTAGACTATTCTGAAACTTTTTTCACCTGTTGTCAAGATGAGAACTGTTCAAACCTTGTTAGCTATTGCTGCTATCAAGAAGTGGCACCTCATTCAACTTGATGCTAATAATACTTCTTTGCATGTGAATCTTTTAGAAGAGGTGTACATGAAATTACCTCCTAGTTTTCATATTAAAGGGGTGTGACAAGTTTGTAGATTGAACAAGTCTCTTTATGGCCTCAAACAAGCATCTCAGCAGTGGTTCTCTAAATTTAATAATACTCTTCTCTATCTGGGTTTTGTGTAGTCTAGGGCTGATTATTCTCTCTTTACCAAGTCTACTGGCCATTCTTTTATCACTACAACAAAACCAGCTTTTTGCCATGGTTGAGAGTTGTCGGAAAAGACCACCTTTAAGTTGCAATAACATTTATCCCACCAAATTACATTCGTGGGAGGTTGGTGACATATAATAAGTGGGGAATACTATTTTCTCATGGTAAAAAATTTTCGTGGAAAAAGATTGATATTTCCCACGAAAACATCTAGTGGGAAAATTATTATGGTGTCGTGGCAAACGCTATTTGGATTTATTTACATGTGGTAAGTTTAATTATTTTTCCCACACGTAATGTTGGTCGGGATATATATGTTCCCCACGAGACCATCCATGGAAAAATATGGTGGCAAAAAGATATATATAATTCGTTTTTGTGGTTATAGTTACAAATTTGCCACCAACTCCGTGGTGCCCATTATTTCACAGATTGGGTTGAAGTTGTGAAATTGCACCTTTTTCCATCACATTGTATGATGGGTAATAGATGTTTAGTGTCGAAACGAGTAGTCCGAATATGGTTTTTGCTATGTTTACATTCGTCTCACAAAATATGGCAAACATTTTGTCTCCATCAATGCTATATTGTACACCTCCAGTTTTCATATTAAAGGGGTGTCATAAGTTTGTATATTGAACAAGTCTCTTTATGGCCTCAAACAAGCATCTCAGCAGTGGTTCTCTAAATTTTCTAATACTCTTCTCTATCTGGGTTTTGTGTAGTCTAGGGCTGATTATTCTCTCTTTACCAAGTCTAATGGCCATTCTTTTATTACTCTACTAGTCTATGTTAATGGCATCTTGATAGCTAGTAGTGATTTAGAATCTATAAATTCTTTAAAAACTTTACTTGATGCCAAGTTTAAACTCAAAGATCTTGATTCTCTCAAGTATTTTCTTGGCTTGGAGGTAGCCAGATCTTCTGCTGGTATTTCATTATGTCAGCACAAGTATGCTCTTGAAATTTTACNGTACAATAAAAGAATGGCCAGTAGACTTGGTAAAGAGAGAATAATCAGCCCTAGACTACACAAAACCCAGATAGAGAAGAGTATTATTAAATTTAGAGAACCACTGCTGAGATGCTTGTTTGAGGCCATAAAGAGACTTGTTCAATCTACAAACTTGTCACACCCCTTTAATATGAAAACTAGGAGGTAATTTCATGTACACCTCTTCTAAAAGATTCACATGCAAAGAAGTATTATTAACATCAAGTTGAATGAGGTGCCACTTCTTGATAGCAGCAATAGCTAACAAGGTTTGAACAGTTCTCATCTTGACAACAGGTGAAAAAAGTTTCAGAATAGTCTAAACCTTCTTTTTAAGTATAGCCCTTAGTAATCAACCTTGCTTTATAACATTGCATAGAACCATCAGTATGATACTTGATCTTATAAATCCATTTACACCCAATGGGTTGTTTACCAGGAGGCAAAGGAACAACAATCCAGGTATTATTTAGTTCCAAAGCAGTAATATTAGCAGTCATAGCATCTCTCCAATGAGAGTGCTTGACTGCTTGATGATAAAACTCAAGTTCAATATCAGAAGAAATAGCAAAAATAAATTATTTATGAACAAAAGACAATTGATCATAAGATATGAAATTGGATATTATATCATATTTGACATTTGAAGGAAGGGAGCAAAAGATATAACTTGTTGGAGAAACTAATTTAGAGTGTGTTGCAGAGGAATTATAAAAATAATTTTGCGAATAACTAGGAGCTCTTCGGGTTCTAGTGGATCTTCTTGGGTTTAATATGGAAGGATCATTTGACTTAGAAGTAGATGAAGGTATGTGAGATGAATGGTCATTATGAGAAGGTGTTGTTGAAGGCACATTTATTAAATCAAGTGTTGAAGATTGAAATGGAACTGATGAAAGAGGAACTGTAAATGAAACAATTCAAATTTGGGAAAATGGAAGGGAAAGACATGTTCATGAAAGACAACATGTCAGGACACAAAGTATTGATTTGTTTTAAGGTCATATAATTTGTAACCTTTGATACCAAAAAGGTTTCCATGGAAAACACACATTTTAGCTCGATGATCAAACTTAGTCTAAGACCTTTGTAGGATACTAGAGCAAAACACAAACAATCAAAAGTTCTTAAATGATCATATGAAGGAGTAACATGACACAACAACTCAAAAGGAGACTTATTTTGTAAGAGAGGAGTAGGGAGTCTGTTGATCAAGAAACCTAGAAGTTTCTTGTATTGAAGAGTCACTAGAAGAAATTTGGTCTTTTGTAGCAATTTTTTTTTTGTTGCAATTGATCAAAAATGAAAGGTTTATACCGGCAAACGTGTAAGGAAGGTAGTAACGCTGCAATTGAGGTATTGCAGCATTAATTTAAGTACCTATATGCAAGGATTCTAAATTTTTAGGCGCTGCAAAAAGTTTAAATCCTTGTAATGTCACGAAAATACCCAAATGTTCTGAAGTCGGTAAAGAATAAAAATATTACAAGTATTTATACTGGCTTAAACAACTCAGCCCGAAGAAAAATACAATAAAGTAATTTTAAAGTTAATTAACTTCCGACTGCTCTTCTGGTTTTGGGTTTGACCACTTAATTACACGCTTGCTAGCTTCCTCAGCCTACAAATCCAGGACCAGAATAATTTTGAGACGTAATTAATTAACATGTAAAAATACTTCATGATCTAGAGATACAAGAAAATGTCTAAAAGCCTAGTACCTGTGTTGCCCAATTGCTTCGTATTGTTAAGATGGCCAATATCACGGTACCTCCTAGTTTTCATATTAAAGGGGTGTTACAAGTTTGTAGATTGAACAAGTCTCTTTATGGCCTCAAACAAGCATCTGAGCAGTGGTTCTCTAAATTTTCTAATACTCTTCTCTATTTGGGTTTTGTGTAGTCTAGGGCTGATTATTCTCTCTTTACCAAGTCTACTGGCTATTCTTTTATTACTCTACTAGTCTATGTTAATGACATCTTGATAGCTAGTAGTGATTTAGAATCTATAAATTCTTTAAAACTTTACTTGATGCCAAGTTTAAACTCAAAGATCTTGATTCTCTCAAGTATTTTCTTGGCTTGGAGGTAGCCAGATATTCTGCTGGTATTTCATTATGTCAGCACAAGTATGCTCTTGAAATTTTTTAGGATGCTAGTTTTTTCGCTTCTAAACCAATTTCATTTCCAATGGAGCAAAATCTGAAACTCAATAAAGATGATGGGGACTTGTTGCTAGATCCAAGAGTGTTTCGAAGATTAATTGGTAGGTTTTGCTACCTAACCATTACAAGTTCAGATTTATCATATTCAGTTAAGAGATTTAGTCTATATATGGATCGACCTAGACAACCTCATCTACATGCAGCTTATCGGGTCTTTCAATATGTTAAAAATGCTCCTGGGCTTGGTTTTTTTTCCTGCTAATAACTCACTAACTCTGAAGGCTTTTGCAAATTCAAACTGGGCTTCTTGCCTTGACAGCAGGAGATCTACAGTTGGTTTCTATGTTTTTCTTGGTTACTCTTTAGTTTCTTGGAAAACCAAGAAATAGCATACTGTTTCTTGTTCTTCAGCTGAGGCTGAATATCAAGCCATGGCCTCCACCACATGTGAAATTGTTTGGATTTTAGCTCTTCTATCTGATTCTTGTGTATCTCATACTCATAGTGCCTAGCTCTTTTATGACAGTCAGGTTGCCTTACACATCATTGCAAATCTAGTTTTCCTACTAAGCACATTGAGTTGGGTTGCCATTCCATCCATGACAAGATTAAAGCTGGAGTCATCAACTTTTCATCTTGCTTCCCAACACCAGCTTGCTGATGTTCTTACCAAGCCTCTTAAATCTCAACAATTTCAGAATATAATCACCAAGATGGGAGTTCATTCCATTTACTCGATCTCCATCTTGAAAGGGGGTTTTAATTTGTAAAATTACTTTACATGTGTTTTACACGTGCCACTCATTGTATTTTTCCTTCTTTTTATTTTTTATTCTTCAAGCTGAGTTGTTTAAGCCTTAGTATAAATATTTGTAATATTTTTATTCTTTGCTGACTTCAGAACATTTGGGTATTTTCTTGATTCTTCAATATTACAAGAAACTTCTATAGGTTTCTTTCACTTTGACAGAAGTTGATCAACACTAAAAACATTCTTGTTCATGCATGCATGGATCTTGCCATTGATCAACATCGTCTCACCAATATGAGGCCTTTTCTCTCATCGATCATATCGTATGTTAATTGTCGCTGACGATCGATCTTCTCTCCTTGTGTTAGTTTTAATATTAAAAAATTATTCATTTTCCTTTTTTATGCGTGCAAGGTAAAAAATTATAATTTCGAGATCCTTCAATATCATATCAATTAATTACTTTTGATTAATTTGATGCAGTTCATTATGGGAATATGTCATAGCTAGATCAAGAATGCTAATGTTATCTTGAAGATCCATCGATCTAATTTCCATCGCTTACTTAATACTTACTCTTAGCAAATTAATTTCCATCAATATTATATATATATATATATATTTATATATATAGTTTTGAAAAATATTAAGGATAAATTATTGTAAGGATATGGTGAATAACAATGCAGGCAAGTGAAAAAAAATCAAGCCATGGAAATATTTTAATTAAGCACTGTCAAATACAAAGAAATGGCAAGTAACTTTGATATCGAACAATATTTTACTTAATCGAATGATCGTGTCTTGTAATCAATTGAGCACAATTGAGCGGAGGATCGGGAAAACATGCATTCTCTCTCCCATATCTTGCATATAACGTTATCAAATTAATGGAAAGGAATTAATGTTAGTGCAAGACTTAATAGGATGACCCGATCCGAAAAGGATTTATTAGTCATGTGGAGTCTAATTGATCTATTTGTGCTTGCAGGTACGTATATATAATATGATGATCCGATCCAATAAGGATTTCTTGCGGGTTTGTTTTTGTAGAATTTCAATAAGATTTGGGGCCGGGTTGTTAGTTTTGGCTTGATTTCGTGATGAAAATGTATTTTTTGGGGCTTGGCTTGACTGTTGCTTGACCCTGGCTCGACTGTGGCTCGACCCTGGCTCAAGCTAAGGTTAGCTCGACCCTTCGCTCGACTGTCCGCTCAAGCGAACTCCGCTCGACACTTCGCTCGACTGTCCGCTCGAGCGAACTCATCCAGAGAGTTCCGCTCGACCTCCGCTCGAGTGTCCGCTCGAGTGAATTCTTCCAGAGAGTTCCGCTCGACCTCTGCTCGACTGTCCGCTCGAGCGAGAATGTAACCCTAACGTGCACTCGACACTTCGCTCGACGTCCGCTCGAGCGAATGTTCTGAATTAGCGTCGTATGCTATAAATACATCATTTTCTCTTCATTTTGAAGTGTGTTCAGCAGCCAAGAAAGAGAGAGTTTTGAGAATCCTTTTGTATACAATCCTAAGAGTCCATTGAGTGTATTGGGGCTTTAGGATTGAGGATTTTGTGATCAATACTCTTGTACTCCATCTTTGTTCATAGTGAAATTTGTTGAAACCGACCCTGACAGTGGACGTAGGCTCACATTGAGCTGAACCACTTAAATCTTGATGTTCTTTGTGTGCTTGTTATTTATTTTGTTGCTTCTGCTATTATTTACTTCAACTTAGCCTTTGTTTATTCGGTCCATTCCCAACACGGGTAAAGATTTTTTGACCTGTTTTAGCTCTTAATTAAACCAACCCGACCTGCTAATTAGGATTTACTATATATTTATTAAATCATCAAAGGCCTCCGTACTGCTGCATTGTATCTTTGTTTTTCATCTGAATAAAATCTTATGCCATCCTGTGGATATAGTTACATTGTCAAACTATGTCATATGTGATTGATTCTACTTTTTTTTCACTTTTTTTTTTTTCTTATCGTTTCCAACAAGATTATCTTAATTAAATTCTTATTCGATTAATTCGATATTAATCTTGACTTGTACGTATTTGAAAAAAAGATAGATAAATAAAGTATGTGAATATTGTAATCCTAATGACTTGATATATTTATCTTTCTTATAATTGGAAATCTGAAAATACTTTGTCCAAATTTAAAAGGAATTTTTTCCATGTCTGATCGGCAAATCCAATAAGCAGTAACAGTGAAGTGTTGCTGTCATTGAATAACTCCCATGTTATAAAACCTATGTTTTATAGTTATAAAATTTCCAAGATTTTATTACTAAAGAAATTCAAAAACAGATAACAAATCTTTATATGTTTCGGTTCTGAAACTCAACAAATATATTTCTGTTTCTTGACTCAAAACCGAAATGTTCAAGATTCACAATAGTCACAATATTATCAACTATGTTCACAAAACCAGCAGAATACCAACACAGATCTATACAAGAATCTACAACACCTTCCAGATCCAATATAAGCACGAATCAACAAAATAACCGAGAGCAAATATACCAGAAAATTAGCAAGGAAATAAGCATGAATAATGAAATTAGAAAAATAAGTAAAACATAGAAAGAACACACCGAGATACGTGGTTCGACCCTAATGGTCTACATCCATGGCAGGAATGGCTTCAGAGATCTTTATTGATAAACCAATTAATCACAGAGAAGCCTCAGTTCATGGTGATACAAAACCCTCTCATTTCTCACATAGAAATCGCACGGATTTCTCACTCAAGAGCAAGCCCTAGAAAAAACCCTAGAACAATCGCCCCTTTCTCTACTTCTCTGTCTCTCTTATTTCAGCCGATACAAATGAGTCTGCCACTTAGGGTTACAACACATAAGTGAGTATATATATGATGCAACAGATCTGTGACAAGTGTCTCACACCCAGCGGCTCAGATCATCTCTTTAGATTGCACGGCACATGCTTCTCACGTGCCTGTTTAATGCTAAATTAAAGCTTCAAGAACCAGATCGAGCCACAAGACCTTCAACACTTAAACACATATTAAACTCATTAGTAAGCATAATGAAAAGAAAGAAATGTATTGACATACATATTACATCCCATGAATGCACGCTCTGGTATTAGCCCTTAATGCTTGTATTGGAAAAGAATCGGTAGCCAATGTGGCCAATGATAATTGTAGCTTAATTAATTAATGAGGTTCAGACTCAATTATCAGTACTACGAGGAGTCTCAGCTCAGCAGATTCGATCACATTTCATCCTTCTTAATTGTATTTGCGTAAAAAGAGAAGAACATGACAAACTTTTCCCGTCGTCTTGTTTCCTTTTTTTGGGTGAAAATTATATTATGCATGACTTTCTCATCTTCAAACGACCAGTTGTACTCAAGTCTTGTCGGTAGTCGACATCTTATATGTGCGTAGTAGACCATTGCATCTCTTCTAATGCAAACACTTCTTACCAAATAATATTTGGAAAACTAGCAAAGTGGGCAAAAACTAGTCTCCTTCGATGGGGAACAGTTTCAACGACGACGATGATCATGAAGGTCTTAACCATTCGCTCATACGGCCAGAATCGTCGATACAAGATGAAACAGATCAAGATCATCGAGAAGCTAATAAAGACCTCTCATCAAGGTTCTGGATTGAATCAAAGAAGCTATGGCATATTGTTGGCCCCGCCATCTTCAGCCGCATCGTAACCTTCTCCATGAACGTCATCACTGTAGCCTTCGGCGGCCATCTTGGCGACGCAGAGTTCGCTGCCATTTCCATGTCCCTCAGTCTCATCGCCGGCTTCAATCTTGGCTTCATGGTATTGATTCATCTCTATGTTCTATGACTTGCTAGCTAGTCTCTCTGCATGTCTGGAATGAATTTATTCTGAGACTTTGAAATTCAGTTAGGGATGGCGAGCGCCTTGGAGACACTGTGTGGTCAGGCCTTTGGGGCGAAGAGGTACCACATGTTGGGCATATACTTGCAAAGGTCATGGATTGTGCTCTTCATCTGTGGTATTTTACTCCTCCCCATTAACATTTTTGCTGGTCCCATTACGAAACTCATAGGACTCTCCAACGAAGTGGCGGAGCTGTCGGAGGTGGTGGCCTTGTGCCTAATACCGCTGCAGATCGGATTTACGTTTCTGTTCCCAGTGCAACGGTTCTTGCAGTCGCAGCTTAAGACCTTTGTGATTGCGTGGGTTTCTTTTGCGGCTTTGCTGGTTAATTTACTTGCTACTTGGCTCTTCCTTTATGTGTGGGATTTTGGGCTCGTTGGTATTATTGTTGCTTTGGATCTCTCTTGGTGGGTTTTGGTTTTGGGGTTGTGTGGCTATGCCATGTGTGGTGGATGTCCTGAAACTTGGACTGGATTTTCTGCCCAAGCCTTTACGGGACTTTGGGAATTCCTCAAGCTCTCTGCTGCTTCAGGAGTCATGCTCTGGTACTTTTCTCTTAAGCTTTCTCCATTGATGATATTCTTACTGTAATTAAATTCCATATGCTTGTGAAAAACAATACCATAGTAAGATGAAGATGAGATTTTTGTCCTCAAAGACGTTGAAAATACATGTTTTCCTTCCTCCTGATGAAAACAGCTTGGAGAGTTGGTACTACACAATACTGATGTTGATGCCTGGCTTCTTGAAGGATTCCACCATTGCGGTGGATGCGTTGTCAGTCTGGTATGGAAACCTACCCCTGTTTCGTGTCGGTTGGTTAAAGATTCCGTTATTCTTGTCTTGAAAAGAAATTTGATCGTGATTCTATTGACAATTGAACTAGTATTTTACTGCGATTAACGACAAGGTCTTTACTGCTTAGTTCTTCTAATAAATCTGACATTCTGCAGCGTAAACATCAATGGGTTGGAGCTCATGATCCATATCGCTTTCTTTGCTGGTGCAGGGTACCTTTTCTGATTCCTTTCTCACTTTTGGTTCTTCCTTAATTTTAATTAGAGCTAGACTGCGCATGCGCGTGTGTATATATATATATCCCACTACACACCTTAATAATTATGTTCAGACAATCACACCTAGCTAACTCTCTCGTATGGTCTGTAAATACCCGATATTAGGTTCCGACAAAAGCTATACGTCCAGACTTGATATTAGTTAATTACTTACTATATAAAATATATAGACACCGTACCCTTCTCGTGAACAGAACAACATTAAAAACAAGAGGAAAGGACAGAGATGAGTGAAACAAACTAACACCCGAAATTTCCTGAAATATATTATTGTTGGAATTGCCAAAAGTACTTCACACGTGGAATTCACATGCGGAAGCACTCCTGATTCGCCAAAGTTGACGTGAACTTGGTCAACTTATGATATTCTAATTAACTAGATGTCAAGTCGGACAATCATAAATAAAGATGAGGTGTAAGCATCATAGAAATTGATATGTTAGAACAACTTTTAATCGCGATACATGCATGGATGATGATGATCATCTGCCAGCTCTTGAATGATAACATTTGATGCAATATTGGGTACTGATCATATAAAAATTCATGAAGAAATTATTGATCGCAACTATCTCAACCATTTAAAACTGCGTTTGGATGTTGAGTTGAGTTGAATTGAATTAAGTTGAAAGTTAAATAAAATATTGTTAGAATATTATTTTTTAATAATATTATTATTTTGAGATTTGAAAAAATTGAATTGTTAATTATATTTTGTGTTAAAATTTGAAAAAATTATAATAATTAGTTGAGATATGTTAAGGAACCAAACTTAGAATCTTCTTTGGGTCAAAACATTAAGGTGACTAAAATATTAAGGGGTAGAATAATTAAGGTGACAAAAGTTGTACGTATCTATAGACTATATATCTTAATTTTCTTTGCATGTTTTATGATGGGTACATTTGTAATTTAGTCGATTGCATGGTAATTACCAATCTAGAGTGAAGTTATAATATTTCTATATATGTTAATTGGTAATAGTCATTATTAGTATTATGAATATTTAAATGGGTCCTTATGAGATAAAGCAAAATTAACGAGAGGATTATTGATAACAGTTTNATCTGCCAGCTCTTGAATGATAACATTTGATGCAATATTGGGTACTAATCATAAAAAAATTTATGAAGAAATTATTGATCAGACGCAAATATCTCAACCATTTAAAACTGCGTTTAGATGTTGAGTTGAGTTGAGTTGAATTGAGTTGAAAGTTAAATAAAATATTGTTAAAATATTATTTTTTAATAATATTATTATTTTGAGATTTGAAAAAATTGAATTGTTTATTATATTTTGTGTTAAAATTTGAAAAAGTTGTAATAATTAGTTGAGATATGTTGAGGAACCAAACTTAGAATCTTCTTTGGGTCAAAACATTAAGGTGACTAAAATATTAAGGGGTAGAATAATTAAGGTGACAAAAGTTGTACGTATCTATAGACTATATATCTTAATTTTCTTTGCATGTTTTATGATGGGTACATTTGTAATTTAGTCGATTGCATGGTAATTACCAATCTAGATTGAAGTTATAATATTTCTATATATGTTAATTGGTAATAGTCATTATTAGTATTATGAATATTTAAATGGGTCCTTATGAGATAAAGCAAAATTAACGAGAGGATTATTGATAACAGTTTCCATAAAACTCAAGCTTTATGATCTTAGAGAGTCAGTTAGAAGATCACTTGGCCATTCAGAGCAAATCTCCTAGTTATCATGTGATTAATATTGTTTGGCTGCAAAATTAAGGTGAAAATATGATCAGACGTATTTTTAGATCGATGGACGTTCATATGAAAAACAAAAAATAAAAAAAGAATTGTTATTTTATGAGATGAATATAAAAACCAACTTGTATCATGAGATGAAAACAACTTAATTGCAACGAAATGAGTTATGTACTTTTATATATCAGCTTCCTATTGATGTATGTATTGATGCAATTTCCAACGATGTCCAAGCACACCGAATAAAATTTCAACAAGATTAACAAGAGGCACGAGGAACCCAATGGGCATTCCTTCCATGGTTAAATTAGTGAGGAATCAACTTCTCTCATTAAAGATTAATAATAAGCCAGTAGTCCCCCTAGAATATACCTGGTTAGCTACTTATAGAGGTTGATCAAGTATTATACTATGGCATGACCCCTTTGGGGGCGCGATCCTTGGTGCTCAATATGGCATGCTACCTTACTGAGCACGATTCGGTCATTGATGAGTCCTTCCAGCTCGAGTATCTCATGTGCACTTATCTCTGTGGATCCGGCCCTTATACGTTATGGTTGGTTGAGTTTCCCTACTAAGCATACATGTTCCTGGGCTTTACTCTGGACTTCTACGATGTGTACTGGTCATTCTATTTGTCACATGAATCCCTCGTGAAATGTGACGAATCCCTCGTGACATTGCCTTTCCTCACCATCCCAACAGCATGCACCTATCTTTTTTTAGTGATATATTTTTTGCTTTTATTTTTTATCCATGCGCCTATCTAGCTAACTTAGGGATCACAATTAGTATTGTCATGCCCCATACCTGCTGGTGAACACCTTAATTAACCTGAAACCCTTTTCAAATTATGAACCAGAAAATTAAAATGTATAAACTGATCTTACAAGTGCAACGAGAACAAATATATGAATGCTTTCTGCTTTCCTTTCCTTCAACTAGATCAAATTATGCAAAATTCAGATATTAAGCACTCACTCCCTTCAAAGAATAGTGACTTTAAAATTAATAATATCTATACTCACTACACAGCTTGGAAATATGGGGAGTCTAAGAAACCCATTGTCCCAATATAAAGTGCAACGTCCTTCCAATGGATGATAAATCTTAGTTGGATGATCATGTGGATGATATAGTGGGGTTGAGATTTCTTACAAATTTTTTATGCCAAAAATTGAAATTTCCATCTTATAATTCCCATGATATCTTGAGAATATGTCTAAGAATATTTTTTCAAAATTATCGAAAATGAATATTAATTCTCGTAATATACTTAAAAATACTCTCATGATATAATCTCTTTTGTTATATTTTGAATCATTTTCAATTTTGGTTTGGCTTATAAATTTGGATTAATTTGAAATAGGATATAATTATACGATATATATTGTATATGGGGAGATATTACAAATATGAAAAGATACGAGGATAATGAAGAAAAAAAAATAAGGATATTGCAAATTCATCGGTAGATAGAAGAAATATTTAAAATAAATAAAAAAAATTTAAAAATAATATTTAAATGATATAAACAAAAAATTGATAAGCCAAGATATGGTATTTTAAAGAAGTTGGTATGTAAAATAGAAAAAGTTTGGTGATGGATTTTGAAGAATAAAATTGTAAAGAAACTATTGGTAGTGCTCTTAGATGCTCTTCTAGATCACGTGATCTCTAACATGTACGGTTAGAATATTAGCAGGTTTCATAATGAGCGCCCATGTTGGATCAAGATTTGGTAATATAAGCATTTTTAAAATTTGTACAGCTAGAAGTTTGAAAAATACTATTAGTTATTCTTCTAGTTCTAGCTACCATGATTCTTTGACGGATAAATGAAAATAACAAATAGTTTTTTGATCATTATGATACTATCAGTTATTACTCAATTCACAGCTGAATAGGACACTGATACAATAGTTGCAAATTTCGCAGCTTTAGCATTGCCGGCTCCCAATTCATTGGCCACCCTTACTCTGAGAGTCTCATGAAAAAACATAAAGATAAATAAAGAAGTTATTTATTTATCTTTATACGTAGAAGGAGGGAGATTGAGTAATAACTGATAGTATCATAATGATCAAAAAACTATTTGTTATTTTCATTTATCCGTCAAAGAATCATGGTAGCTAGAACTAGAAGAATAACTAATAGTATTTTTCAAACTTCTAGCTGTACAAATTTTAAAAATGCTTATATTACCAATAGTATTTTTCAAACTTCTAGCTCATTATGAAACCTGCTAATATTCTAACCGTACATGTTAGAGATCACGTGATGATCTAGAAGAGCACTACCAATAGTTTCTTTACAATTTTATTCTTCAAAATCCATCACCAAACTTTTTCTATTTTACATACCAACTTCTTTAAAATACCATATCTTGGCTTATCAATTTTTTGTTTATATCATTTAAATATTATTTTTTAATTTTTTAATTTATTTTAAATATTTCTTCTATCTACCATGAATTTGCAATATCCTTTTTTTTTTCTTCACTATCCTCGTATCTTTTCATATTTGTAATATCTCCCCATATACAATATCGTATAATTATATCCTATTTCAAATTAATCCAAATTTATAAGCCAAACCAAAATTGAAAATGATTCAAAATATNAATCACAGCTGAATAGGACACTGATACAATAGTGGACTCTTCTTCTGCATACTAATCTTAATAATCCACGACAAGATTGCATACATATTCACGTCCAGCACTGATGTTGTCCAAGAAGTTGATAAGATGTCATACTTGTTAGGGGTTACAATTTTACTCAACAGTGTTCAGCCAGTTTTATCGGGTAAGTTATTATGCTAATCTCAATCTCTCTCAAGTATAATTTAGCGCATTTGATGAAACATTGCCTATCTTTGTTCCACTAAAAGAGTTGTGATAAATCATGATCTTCTTCACTATATATGCCGACAGGGGTAGCTGTTGGCTCAGGAAGGCAAGCAACTGTAGCATATATAAATCTTGGCTGCTACTACATTATTGGACTTCCTATTGGAATTCTAATGGGATGGGTTTTCGATTTGGGTGTCATGGTATGTATGCTTGGTATCCATACGATTATTATTTTGATGCTAGCTTTACCTTTTTATCTAAGAGTTTCCGAGCAATCTTGCCCGGCCTTGTCGGAGGATCGCTACTTTAGTAAAACCTCTGTATTTCATTAAAAAACCACTTCAATCATTACAATCTTTGTCTTTGGACAAACTTTGAACAATGAAGTCAGGGACTTCTTCAACCCAAATTTTTTCACCCCCCAAATGGAAAGCTTTCTTAGCTAAAGAATGAGCAACTGTATTACTTTCTCTATAAACAAATTGTATATTCCATTTGTATCTATTTCTAAACACTTGTCTAATATTGTTGATCAATGGTCCATAGGAAGTCAGACCTCTTCATCACTTTCTACAGCCATAATAATAGATTTGGCATCACCTTCGAATATAATCCTCTGAAAATTAAGATCCCTGCAAAGTTCCAAGGCTTTCCGTAATGCATAACATTCTACTATGTCTGGTTTGTTAACCATTTCCTTTCTATTACAAACAGCCACCAGAGCTTCACCTTCCTCATCTCTACAAATAATTCCAATCCTCATCACCCTCTTATTCACATCCAATGAAGCATCCCAATTAACTTTTATAACATTTTCCCCAAGTTTCACCCATTTAGATTTGTTTACTGCACCACCAACAAGTCTTGCTACACTAAACACCCATTTCTGTTCCTGTTGAGTTTTCTGAAATTCCTCCTTCTTTTGCAGCAGACCGTAGCTTCTTGGGACAAATCAGTTTCTTCTAAAAAATAGCCTCGTTTCTTCTCATCCAAACCTTTCTTAGCAACATAGCTATATCTTCCACCTGATTTTTATTTAATCTTTCCATTAAATCCTCCCATAACTCCAGAAAGACTCTTCCTGTCCTCTTCCATTTTTTCACACAGCTTTGCTCATCAACCCACACATTATTTGCTGTTACACATTCCCATAAAGTATGCATCACTGTTTCCTTTTCTTCATAGCAAATTGGGCATCTAGGATCTTCAACAATCTTTTTCTTGAAAAGATTTAGCTTTGTAGGTAGCAAGTCATTA
The DNA here is from genome assembly GCA_011037825.1 of Carya cathayensis. Taxonomy (NCBI): domain Eukaryota; kingdom Viridiplantae; phylum Streptophyta; class Magnoliopsida; order Fagales; family Juglandaceae; genus Carya; species Carya cathayensis. Next base: position 142,188 of record QGSO01000541.1, read on the forward strand.
CCTACCTTCCACAGGAACACGTTCACTGAATTAGACACAGCCAAACTCCATATGTTTCCCCACCTATCATAGGTCTCTCCATGCCTTGAGGACTCCCCTTTACTTTTCCTCAACCTATCCACCTGTAGAAAGTAGGCACTTCTTACTGAGAATACTCCTTTAGTAGAGGGCCCCCATATTAGCTTATCTTCCTGGTTGCTCTTGTTGAGAGGCAGACTAAGGATCATTTCTGTTTCATCTTTTTCAAAAATCTGGTTAACCAAACCTACATTTCATTCCCCTTTTTGCCCTAAAATCAGTTCTTCAATTTTTGACTCTTTATTCAACACAGAGATGGGTGATTGGACAGAGAAAGATGATGGTTTGGACAACCATTTCTGGCCCCATATCTATATTTGTTTCCCATTCCCCACTCTCCACCTTAACCCCTCCTTTAACAAACCACTAGCCTCATTTAGACCCCTCCATATCAAAGAAGGCCTCGGGCTTACCTTAGCATCTAGAAAAGAAGCATTCTTGTAATATTTTTCTTTATACACAGTAGCCACTAGGGAATTTGGATATTGAATAAGCCTCCACCCTTGTTTAGCTAATAGAGCCACATTAAAACTACTTAAATCTTTGAAACCCATTCCCCCCTGCCTCTTCTGCTCTCCCATCTTATCCTATCTTCGCCAATGAATTCCACCCTCCTTATTCCGCCTCCCCCACCAAAATTTAGAAAACAATGTGTTAATCTCATTGCACAACTTAAGGGGAAGCTTAAAAACACTCATTGTGTAGGTAGGAATTGCCTGCAATACAGCTTTTATCAAAATCTCTCTCTCAGCTTGAGATAGAAAATTGTTTTTCCAACTAGATATCTTTTGCCAAATTCTCTCTTTTAGGATTCTGAAGGTATTATACTTAGATCTCCCCCACAATGGCTGGAAGACCTAAGTATTTCTCATAACTGCCACATGCCACAGCCCCTCTTGCTTCCACAATCCTTTTCTTCACATCACTTCTTGTATTACTGCTGAAAAAAATGGAAGTCTTATCTTTATTCAAAAATTGACCCGAGGCCTTTTCATATTTTTTTAACAACCATTGCAAATGATACCATTTCTCCAATTTAGCTTTACCAAATAAGATGCAATCATCCGCAAATAAAAGATGATTTACACTAATTCCTCCTCTAGCCACTTGAATTCCTTTGGTAAACCTTTGTTGTTCAAAAATATTAAGTACACTTCTTAAGCCCTCAGCACACATAATAAAAAGATAGGGGGATAGAGGATCCCCCTGCCTTAATCCTCTTGAAGGGTAGAACTTTTCACCTGGCTTCCCATTAATTAAAACTGAGAAAGATAACGAGGACACACACTTCATGATGAGAGAAATCCATTTATCACATAAACCCAACCTCCTCATCACAGCCTCCACATACACCCATTCAATGCGGTCATAGGCCTTTGACATATCAAGTTTTATAACTATACTTCCCATACTCCATTTCTTTCTTGTTTTCATGGTATGCAACATCTCATAAGCTACCATTATGTTGTCTGAAATCATCCTCCCAGGCAAAAAGGCACTCTGAGTAGGAGCTATGATTATAGACATAAATCTATTACAAATGGTTTTTTAAATTAGTTTATATAATACATTGCACAAACTAATAGGCCTATAATTAATCACTCACCAACATAGGCTCTTTAATTTTTGCAATCAATGCTAAGAATGTATAATTGAGGGAAGGAATCCAAGAATTACCATTCAAGGCTGAGAGCACAGCAACACACACCTCATCTATAATAGTACTCCAATGATACTGAAAAACTCAGGCTCCAAAACCATCTGGTCCAGGTGACTTTAAGGGTACCATCTGATGGAGTGCCTCTTCCACCTCCTTTCGGGTAAAAGTCTTTGCAAGTCTCTGATTCATTTATGTTGTTACCTTAGGCTCGATACATTTTAACACTCCCTCCAAATCTTCATAAGTAGGACAGGTTGAGGTAAAAAGTTTCTCAAAATAACTGGCGAAAGTCCTTTCAATCTCCTTACAGCCTCTCACCAACCTATTTATGATCATTTACCACCTGGTTAATGAAGTTTCTCCTCCTTCTTTGATTAGCACAAGCATGGAAATACTTAGTATTCCTGTCTCCATGCTTATACCAATTCCTCTTGGCTCTTTGTCTTCTCTTTACCTCTTCTTTTTCAAGCAGCAACCTTATTTCTTCTTTCACTCTCTTTATTTCCCCTATATTATGTTCACATTCTACTTCTTGTAATCTTTTCAGCTCTGCAATTTTTTCTTCTAATACCTTTGCATCCCTTCTACAACCCAGTCTGTTCCACCCTTGAAATACCTCCTTGCTTCTTAACAATAAGGCCTCAACACTTTCTAAAGAACTCCTTCTTCCCACCTCCTTACCCCATACTCTCCTCAAAGCCTCATCACAGTCCTCATCTAAAGCCCAACTAGCTTCATATTTGAAACTTTTATTCCTTACCCACCTCTTTCCCTCCCCTTAATAATATGGACTAATAAAGGTTTATGATCAGAAGTTCTTGCAGCCAAAACATCAACCCATACCTCATTGTAGACCTTAACCCAAGCTGGATTAGCTATGGCTCTATCCAGCCTCTCCTTTGTAAAAGTATTATCCTCATGCATATTACTCCATGTAAATTTATCCCCCTTCCATCCTAGATCATGGAGGCAACCCTCCTCAAGTACTTCCCTAAACATTGCCATCTATCTTTCAGACCTTAGCCTTTCAACCCATACCCTTAGTTTATCAGCTTGTGTGTCAAAAGTTACTACAAAAACATTTGCACTAACCTCTGTGAAAATCACAACCTTACTGATCCTCCATACCTTTGCCATTGTTGATTATAACACTGCCTTGCTAATTGTTCTCGCCAAACATACCTTTCCCACTAAGCTCTGATCCTCCTTATATTGTAAACCTTCTACTTCTTCTTCCTCAAAAACAATATTTGTTACCTCTCCCTCTGAAAGCCTGAACTTCTTCCATTTTTCCTCCAAAATATTCATCTTTTCCTCCTTCTTCGGCCGTGACTATCCCCTTCTAACAACCCACTATCCCTACCGATTATGTTTCCCGTCACCCTCTAAAAGAATATTTTCCTCTTTCTGTTATAACCGCCCCTCACTAAAAACTTCACTTCACTTTTTCCTCGAGAGAGAAAAATAGAGAGAGAAGACTAGAATAGCCCCTAGTATTCGTTTATTGTTGTGGAAGGATCGCTACTTAATTTGTTATGGAGGCCGCCAACATTTTTGATAGGGTAAAACTATTATATATTCATTATTGGTTCCATTAGTCGTACTACTCTTCAAGTTCAAACATTAGCTCCCATTCAAGCTAAGCATATTTTTATGCTTTAATTTAGAATTTGACCAAGTTTTGATGACCTTAAGGTTGAATTCTAAACATATCTCCATGCATGTATGATGTTTGAGTTTAATGATATATGTAGACACGAAGTAAAAGGTGTTGTATTTATATCATTCTCCGTATACAAGGATATAATTATTTGAGTAGATCATTATCATCAAGCTTTTTGGGAATACTTTGGAAGTTGGTGGTGACACTAGGGCATTTGGGGTGGCATGGTCTTCGGTGGGACGGCCGTTCAGACTTTGGTATTAACCATCATGACAATGCGAAGCAATTGGGTGACACAGGTATATATGTTTTAGACATTAGATCATATAAATTCATGTATGATTGATCTTTTACATAGTAATTCATGATATAAAACTATTAAATATATATTTTGCTGGATTTGTAGGCAAAGGAGGCCAGCAGGCGTGTAAGTAAGTGGTCAAATTGTAAACCAGAAGATCAATCAGAACTTGAACATTAATAGAATTCAAGTTCATGGATCTTAATTGCCATTGATATTACCCAATTTGAGGTTTTTTTTTTCTCTCTTCATATCGTATTGTCGCTCTTCTATGATTTTGTATGTTTGCATACCATAATTCTTTCTTGTTATAATGATAAATAAAAAATAACATATTGTCTTTCGACACGCCATGCATGCAATGATAAAATGATGACGATTATAAATAAATAACACATCTCATTATTTTTATACCAAGACACATTTATTACCATAGATTATAATTTTCTAATAGCTCATTAAAAACGAAAAAGTACAGCATGTGTCTCACTAGAGCACTTACCCCTCCCCCAACCCTTTCTTCCTGATCCTCCTTTCCTCTTCCTCTACAATTTCTTTTCCTCTTTCTTCAGCCAACGTTGACGCTTTGCTTCTCTCTCTCTCTCTCTCTCTCTCTCTCTCTCTCTCTCTCTCTCTCTCTCATAATATTGCAAGGAAACCCGGCATTTTTCGGCACCAAAATTCACTCCGATTAGTTTAATGTAGATGATAGCGTATGAAATTACTCTAGGGATGTCAAATCTTCGATTGAAACAATGTGTTTTTTCTCATATAAATAGGCACGGAACGAGGCACACAGTTCAGACCAGTTTCTCTCTTCTTATTTTGTGTTCTTGTTATGGATCTCTCTCTCTTGTTCTTCAGTACGTTCGGGTAAGCCCTCTCTGGGTATTTTCCATTCCCAAGTTTTAAGTAGTTTTCAATGTGATTTTTATTAGCTAGAGTATGAAGTGTTTATATTTTTAGACGTGTAGTTTTGGCTAGTGTCAAATGGGTAATTCTTTCGTGTAGTTTGATTTCTTATAAGTCGATATTAGCATGGGATGAGACATATGTAATGGTATATATATGTAGCAGTTTCTTTTTATTATTTTATGGAAAATAAATCTCTATTACTCGGGAAAGGATGCTTTCCATAATCCTGAAGATCTTAGAGGAATTGAAGATGTTCCTAATTGTACTCAGTCTATAATCGACTGATTTTTATCAGAGTATGAAGTGGTTATATTCCTGGACGTGTAGTTTTGGCTAGTGTGAAAAGGGTATTTCTTTTGTGTGGTTTGATTTTTTATAAGTTGATATTAGCACGAGATGAGATATGTTTAATTAATGGTATATAAGGTGCGTTTTTTTTTTAGAAAAGAAATCTTTATTACTTAGGAAAGGGATTACATCCACTCATTCGAAATAATGGCCGGACTGAATACAAGTAGGAACATCTTCAATTCCTACAAGATCTTTAGGATTATTGAAAGCATCCTTTGCTAAGATATGGGCAGCAGAATTTGCCTCAAGTTTTGTATGTATCACAGTCCAACCAAAAAATTGAGTCTAGAACTGTCTGTGTCCTCAATCAGTAATCCAATTTGGCTCCAACCCTCGTAGCCTTCTTAAGAGAAGTCACCATCTTTAGAGCATCACCCTCAAACAAAATCTATTTAAGTCCAAGATCTTGACAAAATTTTGAAGCCATCGTCACTACATAGGTTTCTACTTTAAAGACTCAAGCTGGGCGTAGGGTGCCTATGACTTGTCCTTCAAATTACCGAACAACGATCCCAATGCCATTTTTATCTCTGGTTCTGTTAAAATTACCAGCATCTCAATTAACATTATAAATTCCTTGAGGAGGTTTCTCCCATAATCTATCATTCTGTGTCTTGCTTCCTCTTGGACTTTTGTGGCTACACTAAACATGTTTAAAAGCATTTAATGCCTCCTTAGCACTTTTGATAAGTGAGTTTGGATGGATGAATCCCTTGTTGTGGATTACAGAATTCCTCCTCATCCAAATATACTTATAAGCAAGCATAGCTACTTCCTCCAAGTCTTCCATTGATTCAACTGGCTCTAGATTTCAATAAAAGAGTCACTCTAGAAGTACATTCTTTGAATGTTGCGGTATGTTGCAACACTGACTCCAAACATCCTTAGAGTCCAAATAATTCCACAAAAGATGTCCCATAGTTTCAAATAATTTTGTATAGATGGGACATAAGTTATTTTCAGTGACTTAACCCCAAGGGGTTGGCCCAAGTGGTGAAGACCTTGGTCTTGGTGTATCACTCCCCTCAAGGTCCAAGATTCAACACCTCATGGATGCAAATAATCTTTTGGGGTCATATTCCCTGATGAAGAGCCAATGATTTAACCAGTTCTGTATAGAGAAATTTTAAAGAGTACTAAGGTGCACCGAACCAGGGTTTACTCTGTAAGGGTGGGTTTGAAAGACCCTGCCTTGGAGAGGTTCCCCGATATTAAAAAAAGAAAAAGAAAAAAAAAAGCTATTTTCAGTGACTTTCCTTTGCAAAGATTAAAGAGAGTGGGAATTGCATCTCTGTATACTCTTCAGATGAACTTTTTCATAGTATTAGGACCTTTCAATTGCCAGATTGCCATCCAAGAACCATTGAATATTCTTCCTTCGAAGGTTTTTCCTTCTGATCTGAAGGTAATCTCCCTATGTAAATGAAAAACACTCCTAACATAAAATGGTCCATTCTTTGAGCATTTCCACACCAACTTATCCTCCATCTCGCCAATATTATGTATGAGGCTTTCTTTCAACCATTTCAAATCATTATCAATGAGTTCAGCCACCTTTGTATCAACTTCTAAGACAATGATAGAGGATTGGATCTTATAAGTAGGAGGTCTAGGGACCCACCTATCCTTCTAGATTCTTACACTCTTGCCATTGCCAATTCTCTAGAGAATGCCTTCTTCAATAAGTTTTTGTCCTACCATATACTCCTCCACACAAATTAGGGTTTGCTTCCAAGACTAGCTTTTAAGAAGTCGATCCTTGGGAAGTACTTTTGTTTGAAAATTCTAGCCATGAGCGATTGTGGGTTCTGCAAGATTCTCTAACTTTGTTTTGAAAGCATAGCAATGTTAACACTTCTAAGATCTTTAAAACCTAGCCTTCTCAAGTCTTTAGCTAGCCCCATTTGGTCCCCAGTCAACCACTAAATCTTAGAGTGCTCATCATTGTAGCCCAACCAAAATTTCTTCATAAATTTGTTAATCTTCTGAGAGATTGACAGAGGGTTGTAGAAAGAACCCTGAAATTCCCAACATGCCCCTGTAAACTAAGAAACTGTCTACCAATTTCCTTAAACAAATTGGTTAGATCTCAATTATCAAGATTATAAAACAAATCAAATACTTTAAAATAAATAATCAACTTTGTAAGAAACAACAATTAGTTACGAAGGGAAACCCTTTAAAGAATTCTTTAAAGGTAAAACCCTACGGAGTAGTCAAATCCAAGAAAGTCAATCTTATTATTTGAAGAACAATTACAAACAATCATCAATTATAAAACCTTTGCAATTCGACTCTCTTACTTGCCTAGACAAATGACCCGTTTGTCTTCTACCGCAGTAGCAGCCAGAACCTCTGGCGAACCCTTTTGCAACTCCAGAGGCTAAAATCTAATCGATGTTACTTCACACTCAAAGCACGATCATACTCAATAAGATATGAAAAACCAAATGAAAATTTTCAAGTGAATTTTCTCTCACAAATGCTTAGAATATACTCTCTAGAATTCGTGGCTTAAACTCCTTACAAAGATACAAAACCGAATCCCTTTAAATAGAAAGTCTGGAAAGAGTTCCAGTTACAATAGGATCCTGCTGACAATTTGTGACGCCCCCAACTCCCACGTACAGACACGTGGAAATCTGGCGTTGGAACGATGACAACATGGGTCACACATCCTATCACCAAGTGCCAAGTGCATATACATACAACATGTGTACAAATAAACCACACAGCGGATAATAAAAGTCTTACAACTAAGTACCAGAATTTTGTTTAAATACAAACTAGCTTAAAACACTCGTAATAAAATATTACAAGTTTAACACTGTTTCAAATACCAATTACATAACATAAAAACAAGTAAAGATAATATCCATAGATAAGCAACTCTAAGTCAATACTTTGGCGGAGCCGCCTCCTCGAGCTCAGCTTCCTCCTCCTCAACCTCTGCATCAAAATCTACGGTACCAAAAATGGTGTCGCAGGTAAGTAATAATCCAAACTCCATAAGATAAAAATATATTACACTCAACAATATGCATGAAAAGATGCCCAATGTACATGTCTCATAAATCTACATTTTTCCACGCAAGCCAAAAGTCTCATTTGGCTCAAAATATTTCCTTTAAACTTTTTCTTGCCATTATCCCAAATAATGGCCCAAAATCAAGTCTCAAACAATTTCCACATTTTCCTTAACCGAATGCACCATGACCTCCCCTAGGAGTCATCCGCAAGCCCTGGTTCCCTTCGTCACACCACGGGTAACGACCATGAGTGTCATTTCGTAACGAGCGATGCCCAGTTTCGCGCCCCGCACGTTCGTAGCCAAGCATCCTTTAGCCCCCGCCAGCAGAGGGGCCACGGAGTTGGTACGAGAGCGTTACCATCCCACCCGCTCCCGTTGTCACCCAGCGACAACGTAGGGGACTTCACTCAGTATATTGCACTCCCGAGTGACCAGAGGAGCTCCATCGAGATAATACCCCATCTCGGCTTAAGGTCGTGATACACAGAGACCCAAAAATCCATTTACACTTGAAAACTCAGTTTTCAATATCCAACACATGTATATGCACACACCGTGCAATGCAAATGGCAAGACATAAATTATTCAACAAATCTCAACATCAACAACAAACAAACAACTCTGTCCTCAAATCCATCCGACCCCCGACTCCTTGGACTCAGTCTGGAATAACCAACCAGTTACAAATATTTATTCTAAAAGCAATAATATATTTAAATCTAAAATGAAGTTTGGAAAATACTTACAGCGCTATATGATGATTTTTGAAGGATCGACAAGCTGCAAACGGCGAAGAAAAAGTAACATAACAGTGTAAAAACACTGTGGCTGTGGGTTGTAAAATACCCACTTTTGAATGGGAACAAACCAAGACTTGGGATTGATAGAGAATAGCTTAGAGGTGTTTATGAAGTTAGTGGAAGTGAGGGTTGGCCATGGGTGGCTGCAAAAATGGCGGTGGAAGGCCAAAATGGGTAAAACGGCGTTGAGCTCGTGGGGGCTGCTCCGGTGACGGATCGGAGCCGGAAATGGGTGGTTTAGGACGGCAAGATGTCGGTGATGAAGTGGTGAAGAGATGGTAGCCGGAGGTGGAGCGACGGCGGCGGAATGGCCCAAAAGCCGTTCGGCTTGGAGGAGTTCATGGGGGCAAACGGCGGCTCGGATGGAGGTGAAACTTGGTGGGGATGATCACCGGCTGGAGGGGAAGAAATTTGGGAGGGCGATGCAGGTCATGATGCCGGCAAGCAGCGGTTCTGGGCAGAGATAGAAGATGCCGAAAATGAGAGGGGAGAGAGAGAGAGTCCGCGAGGGGAGAGAGCCGAGGAAAAGAGGAGGAAAAGAAATAAAAAGAAGAAAAAAGAGAAAGAAGAAAAAAGAAAAAGAGAAAAAGAAAAGATGGGGAAAAGAAATGAGATCCAATCCTCACATCTGGAGTCCAAAAACTGATCCAACGAAACAACTTTAAAAGCTATAAAACAAAGAAAATAATTTAAACACAACATAAAGCTAAATTATAATAAATAACTAGTAAAAACTAACAACTTAATTTTAAATCAAAAAACAAGCTAAAATAAAATAAACAGCAATTTAAATTCAAAACAATAATTAATATTAAGAAAGCTCTACAAAATAAATTTCACAACTAATTAAATTCAATTAAAATTCGATAATTTAAAATAAAAGAACCAATATTTTAATTAAATTAAAATACTCCTTTAGTGAAAATATACGTAAAAATAGGGTATCACACGGTTAGCAACAGTCACGAAGACGTCTTCTGACGAACTGCTAACATTTCACGATAACATTCTTTTGTATTGACTAATCTCTGTTCAGCTTTTGACTCAGTCTCGAATGTACTTCCAAGTGTAGAAATGTCAAGTTGTATCAAGGATAAATCCAGGATCGTGTTCCACAGGAACAAAGGGTTATCAAACCTTCTGTAAGATTTTTCGTGTAATAAGTGTGTCGACTACGAGAGATGAAAATAATTAAAAATAAAATAAAATAAAATGTAAACTGAAAAATATTGAAGATGAGGTAAGAAAAAAAGTAAAAATTCAATTTCTGAAAAAATTTAATCAAAACTAAAACTAGAGTTTCTAATTAAAAAGGCAAATTAACAAACACTTAAGTTGGGTATAAGACTCTCTTTATTTCGGATCCTAGATAATTTTCTCGATTAGCAATCCAATCAAGGCATTGATAAACGGAAGATAAAAAGTTAAGCTCAAGTTTTGCAATATTTTTCTAAGGGATTCTCTACTTTACTAGCCAAACACACATTAACAAACAACTGAAAAAGGCCTTGATAATTTTCAAACTTTTGCTGTGCCTTACGTCAACAACAAATCAAGAGCAAGAGCCGCAATCTATTTTCAATTCAAATCCGACTAGTAATATAGGGAAATCAACATTCAACCACAAAATATTGCATAAAACTAGAACCCAAAATAAATTAATTCTCATTCCACAACTCAAGTTTCAGAAATTAGCTACACATGATATTTATAACAATAAAAATTAATCTAAGTTGAGCCATATTAAAATCTATGAGAAAATACTTAAATGAGATGAAACTAATATTGTCCAGCCGAAAGAGAAAAGAACAAGAATAAAATAAAGAACAAGCACGGTAATTGAAAAAAGAAACAAAAGAAAAAAAATAAATACTAGCCGAATAACAATGGAGAAGAAAAGTTTCAGCAAACAAAGAAACGAAACTAAAAATGAAATGAAGCCTGGCGTCTATGGAAGAATTCCCAAACGAAAACAAGAAAGAAAACTAAAATAAAGTCAAGCAGCCGCCTAACAACCTACTCTCTAGAACCCTACAGCAAAGAAAACTAAAACTAACCAACAAAATAAAACCGTGTGAGAGAGAGACTCCCGTCTGCCCACTCTACCCCAGAAACGAAAAAGAAAAAGAATAAAGGCCCAAAAATAATGCCAGCCGTCTAACAAACTATTGCCTTACCTCTTCAAAACAAGAAAAGAAAGAAAAAACAACAAAGTTCCAACCTCCCTCCTATCCTGACGAAAAGTAAGACGCAAAAAGACAAAAAAATTAAAAATGAAGGCCCCCTCCCACCTCCTGCGTCCATGCTGTCTAGTAAAGCCAGAAAAATTAATTGTCCACCGACTTTCCTTGTTTCCGTATGAACCAAAAAACTAGTGAGTTGAGGCCGAAATCAGTCTAAAATCAGCTGGCCCTTTTGTCATGCATCTTGAGTTGAGGCCCAGAAATCCAACCTCCATGCTGTACGTGATGTATGTCTTTTTTTATTTTTATAATACCCTAAAACATTTAAGTGGTAAAATTGGAATATTAATTCTAATGTGAAACAACTGCATTATAAATCTTTTTAATTGCAAAAAATCATAATTTTGTCAAGGAGTCAAGTACTAAAAATCTCTGCATAATTAAGTACTTAATTCACTTTTTTTGGTTAAACAATTCATTCACTTAAATAACTTAATCATGCAATTTTAGTACTTTATCAGCTTTCTTTTGGATATATACAAATATACCAGGACTCGATTTTAACCTCAATGACTTATCTAAACAACATCTAAGACTTCTAAATAGACTCAACATTGTTTAGAGATAAATCAATAATTATTTTACTCATCCAACAGTTTCAAATATAATGATAAGATAAGTTTTATCAAATAGTCATCTAATCCCAGCTAATTTTTGCCTCTACAATCTCCCCCTTTGGCAGATTGGTGACAAAACCAACTAGATGAATGTAATATAAAATTGAAACTCCTCCTAAATTTTACAATACCAAAATATTTCGATTTGGTCTTCCAATACTCCCCCTTTTTGTCACTAATCATGAATCGGTGATGGAGAGCCTTTAGTCAAGAAACTCATAACCAAGTATTTCTCCCAAGTAGATCGTATGAGATAAGGATGCGAAGATGAGTGCTAGGGCATGCATATGGGGAGTGCTGTGAGCCGTCTATCAGGGGATGACAGCATCTTGAGTCATTTAAGTGGCCAACGTGCTAGGTACGGGCCTCCCTTTCTCGTGCTTAAGTCCCTACTAGAACTAACCCACTTCACTTGTTAAGTCACAAAGTCCCATTGGGACTTATATCAATATATCATAAACCAAATCTCAAATTTAAACCAACATCAAAACTTTTACTCCAGAACCATAAGTGCCCAACACTGATTAAAATTTTTTTTTATATATTTTATATTTTATCACTCAAAAAAAATATTTTTTTTATTATTATTTTATATAAAAAATGAAGCAAGTAACATGCTTAGATACATCTTAGTTTAAACATAGTGTAATTCACAAAATAAATTCAATAGAATACATCCTCTTATTTGCAACAATGACTATGGATGTTCACTGCTTATAAGATCATCAATGTCAAAGTTCATGTGAGTGTGTGAGTGAACAAACTTATATAAGGTAGCAACTCTTTATTTTATTTTTTTCTTCAATATATTTTTATAATATTATCCATGACTATTTTCTTCTTATAGATGCTCCCAAGAGATTGTCACTTACCTCAAAAGTCAAACTTTATGCTAGGGCCAAGATACATGAGAATCTCCTCCAAACAGTAGTTTGCACAACCCTTTTTTTATGTCCATTTTTGTTGCTCATCTTTTTTCACAATGATTAAAGTAACGATTCCTTCTATAAGGACTTCAGGAGATAGATCCGTGTAAGGTGTTAGTCTTTTTCCACAATGATTTAATACCGACTTTTTCTATATGGATCAACTCTTTGTGTTTGATAAGAGGAGAACTCTTTATTAATGTACTAGGTTCAATTAGTATTAGTCAATTTAAGGGATGGACTCCCTCTATGGTGAGCATCTCATTAAACAATGTAAACTTTAATTATAACATGCATACATATAAGTTCCTCACAGTGTTTTGTAAATGAACTTTGCCAAGATCACCCATAGGGTTAATATGCACAAAGTAGAGAGATGTATAGGTTCAAGAATTTATTAAGTGATAACACAAGTGCTCAAACTTTGACATATCAAGCATGCACTTTCCTTAAAGAAAAGTTTTGAACCAAACCAAAATTTTTTTTTATATTATATTTTTCTTATTTAAAACTGAAAAACAGAAACATTAAAGCAAAACAAAAAAATAAAATGCATGTCCTAGACTAATGCAATAATATAAAAAATGCAAGAACATGCAAGTAGTCCTATTAATTAATGTGACATGGCATCTTCTTTGACCACTCACTTTGCTTTAAATTTTGGCCTTTCTTTTCATCAACAGCACTTTGTATGATCTTTTCTTTATTTTGAAAGCAAAAATCTGCTAGTTCACCAAGTTTGAGACTTAAAAAGTTGATTTGTTGACTCATATCACAAACTTAATTCTCTAGACTCTTTGTTTTCCTTTTTAGGTTTTTTTCACCTCCATTTTTTTTCACTTTATTCAAGTTAAAGCAAATCATTTTTCACCATAGAGGAGATTCTCATATATATCTAGGCCATCGACGTTAGGTTTCTTTCACCTCCATTTTTCACCTTTAGTTTTCTTTCAGCTGGGTCATCGACGTTATCTACCAGCAAATCATGCATGGAAAACAGAATGCGCTAAGTTTGATAAGCTCGTAGAGGATAGAATTGCGCCAAATGAGTTGTTTGGGAAAGAGATACTGGAACAATTGGTACATGTGGGAGCGAACAATTTTGGCAAAGGTTGGGGAAAGAACAAAAGAAAAAGAGGCGTAGCAGAATTGAATTAAAAAAAGCGTAGTAATTTTTTTAACAAAGCGTATTGGTCATCTTGCATGTTGCGACATAGTTTGGATGTAATGCACAAAGAGAAAAATATTTGTGATAATATACTAGGTACATTAATGAGCATTAATAAAAAGATGAAAGATACGATCAAGACGAGGAAATATCTTGACAGAATGAGAATTAAACATAATCTACATTTACGAGTGGAAGGTAATAGGGTGGTCATGCTGCATGCATGTATTACAATGACAAGGGGGGAGAAGATGGACTTCTTCAAATGGTTGCAATGTGTGAAGCTACCAGATGGTTATGCTTCAAATATCAGTAGATGCGTGAGTCTTGATGACTGGAAAATTGGTGGATTGAAAAGTCATGACTATCATGCATTTTTGCAGAAGTTATTACCGGTGGGAATTCGTGGGAAGCTGACATCTAATGTACGTGTCGCCATAACCGAACTCTGTATGTTTTTTAAGAATTTGTGTGCTCGGGTAGTAAATCGAGATATGCTGTAGAAACTGGAAGAAGACATTGCTACTATACTATGTACATTCGAGCAGATCTTTCCACCATCATTTTTTAATGTCATGGTCCATTTATCAATACATTTACCCAGGGAGATACTGTTGGGTGGACCGGTGTAGTTCCGTTGAATGTATCCAGTTGAAAGATATTTGGGTCAGCTGAAGCGCACTGTTGGGAATAAAGTCAAAGCTGAGGGTTCAATAGTAGAGGCCTATATACACGATGAATGGTTAACATTTTGCTCTTTATATTTTCGTGGTGTTGAGACATGATTTAATCTTCAAGAGCGAAATGTTGATCTTGCTGCTCCACCTCCTCGTGAGCTATCAATGTTTTCTCAGAATGTACGACCCTTGGATGCAAAAACAGGTTACAATTTAATTGATACATAGTTGGGTAAAGTTCGGTGGTACGTGTTAAATAATTGTCGGGAGATTGATCAATATCTCAGGTATGTCGTTGTAAAAGGTTCAAATAATTGTAGTTTCAAAAGTTTAACTATAACTTTTGTTCTAAAAAATAATATGATTTTGCACTTATATATAGTGAGCACATGGACAAACTTAAGATGGAAGATGTAGAGAATATAGAGGCAAGACACGAGGAAGAATTTTCTGGATAGTTTGAACAACAACATGTATGAACTAAACTCTATATAATATGTTAGATTTTGAAAGTTTTAACTCTAGGTAATAGTTAATAAATAACATTATTTCAATTGTTAGATTTTGGAACAACGCGCTCGTGATCCCAATCAGTCTTTTTTGAATTGTATGCATTGGCCTGTGGTCCCTCAAATAGAGCATTTCGATACATTGCATGCACGATTCGAGGTTATAGATTCCATACTCTGGACTGTAAACGTAATAGAAAGACTCAAAACTATGGTGTGTTGGTCAATGGGAGTTATGAAACAGATGATATTGATTATTATGGTGTCGTTCGTAATATTATCGAATTGAAATATTTAGGTGGATCTATAACATATGTCTTTAAATGTGATTGGTGGAATCTAGGTGGTGGTCGGGTTTCGATATATAGGGATAATTATTTTATGAGTGTCAATACTGCATCTAAATGGTACGAAGATAATCCATTCATATTGGCTTGTCAAACTACTCAAATATATTACTTGATTGATCCAATGAAAAGTGTTGATGAAGATAATGGAGAGATAACTTGGCGAGTCGTATAAAAATTTGTACCTCGAAATATATATGAAGCAGGAATGAGTGCAGATTACGATAATAGTGGAGATGAAGATGACACTCCAATTGTAGAGGCCTACTAGGAAGATGGAGAGGGTATTAACTTGTTTGTTGACCTCGATGCACTCGAGTTGCTCCCATTTATGTAGAGATGACGTCCCACTCGTTCATCTCGACCTATCCGTATTAAATGATCATTCAATTCAAGAAAGTGAGAAAGAAGACGAAGAAGAACCCGAGGGGGAAGTAGATAAGGAGGACGAAGAAGAGGTTGATGATGATGACGAAGATATTATAGAGGAAGATTCTGAAACAAGCATGAAAAATACATCTGAAGATGAACACTAAAAGTACTAAAAACTTTATTCATATAGGTGAGTATAAAATTTTATACTAAAATTAATTTCTTCTAATTAATTTTTTTTATTTATGTAATCATTTTCAAGTATGGCGCCAAAAAGATAAAGAAGAAAAGTGCATCATCCACCAAGTCCAAGTCCCAAACCCATTGAAGATTCCCCCCCTGAGGAATCCGTTCTTGAAAATGAAGTTAACACTGCAGAGAACGATGCACAGTCGACACCTACCAGTAAGGAAATGTCGTTGATAATTAATTATATAATTAATACTTTTGTCTTAATAACTATATCACTATAAAAATTATACTATTATCTATTAGTTGACGCATCCACTCGTCACGATCGTGGCTATACACGTGGCATCTCACATGAGAAAAACCGAAGGCATGGTAAACTGAAAGTCACAATTCCTGATAATTCCACTGGAGGAGTGGATGATAGTGCAACAGCGCTTTTCTCCTATATTGGCACAGTAGTCTGAACTTATGCTCCATTTTATGCGCGCTCCTAGCGAAATGTGCTGAATGAGATTAATGAGCATATTCGAAGTCGTGTGTTGGTGAATTTACTTTGAGAGTTCATTTTTTTCACCTACATTAGTATATCATATTTTTGACGTAATTAATTTATAATTAGGATGAATTTGACCTCGACTTTGGCCGTAGAGAGGATTTGAGAACTATGAATGAGTTAATGACTACACTATTTCAACGTCACAAGGGACAATGTCACGACCACTCCAAGAAGTTTGAGACATTTGAAGAGGCTGCGCAGTCCCCTTTCCAGCAGATGAAGTTAGATGACTAGATAAAGTGTTGTAATCTTTTTGCATCTCCAGAATATCAGATATTCTAGATTTATTTCCTTTAATTATTTACATTTATATTTGTTGTTTATATTATATGTATATATATTACAATTAACATTCTTAATTAATTTTCTAGCACTTAAGTTCTACAAATGCACATAATAGATCCGCTCTGACTATTCACCATCGTGCTAGTTCAAAATCATTCCATCGTCTTGCTGAAAAAATGGTAATTAATAACCTATATAATTAATTTATTTTCTTGCTATTCTTTTATATAAGTACTAACACTATCTTTTTAAAATTGCTAATGTCGTTTTGTTAGAAACGTGATGATCCTGAAAACTTTTCCCTCGTTCATGTCTATACTGCTGCTCACACTAATGAGCGTAGTGAGTGGATGGATCCTGCAGCTGCAATTAATTATGTAAGAGGTGTTCCTTTTGTTAAATAAATTATGCAACATGTGAATAATTTATTTTTTATTTGTATTTCTTTTAATACGCTACTGTTGAACCCAATGTTTCAAATTTCGTGTAATTATAAATCTATACGTGGATTTTGATGATAACAAATGAATTCAGAAAATGAAGGATTCTCAGCCTCAAGTTGTCCATACAATGGAGTCAAGCATATCAAGAAACCAAGTATGAGAAAGAAGGGAACAAATTCATATTAAAGTCATAGAGTAATGTCGTAAATCTCTTAAAAATTTGAAATTAGGATTAAGGCTTAAAAATGCATGTAGAAAGTATTCTACACAGAAAATAGTTGAATCACCACGTGTAAAGTGATTACAAGTGTAAAGGGTGTTTTACACGGATCCTTTATAGCGGTGTTGTTCAAAGATGTAATAGGTTTCTATCTCTACCTGAAAGAGGTTGAATAGTGAATTCGGGGATTCTTAAGGGTTAGCTTGAGGCGATGACGTAGGCAGTGGGGCCGAATCTCGTTAACATATTGAGTTTGGTTCTCTCTTACCCTTACTTTTTATATTTATTGTTGTTTCGTATTTTGTTTATATTTTATATTGTATATTTGATTTATAATTGTTATTTTTTTAAATACAACTCAATTCACCCGCCCTTTTGTTTTAGTCATCTGGGCAACAATTGGTATCAGAGCAAGAGTTCTGTTATAAGATTAACTATCTTTTGAGTTAAGATCTTATAGCTAACATTGCAGCTTCATTTGGTGAAGGTCAATCTAGCAGTCGGCCTTCACTCTTTTGTGGGGACAATTACTCATTCTGGAAAGTTATGAGAATATTCTTTCATGCTCAAAGTCGAGAAATCTAGAAATGCATTGTAAATGGACCTTATATTCCAACAAAACTAGTTGATGGAGTAAAGGTCAAAAAGGAAGAAGATGAGTTTAATCATGAAGACGATAAACTTTATACTTTGAATTTAACTGCTATGAATTTATTATATAATGCTCTCAAGGTAAATGAGTTTAATAAAATAATGACTTGCGCTATGGCAAAGGAAATTTTTAATAACTTAAATGTTACTTATGAAGGAATTTCGCAAATCAACGAATCAAAAAATTTATATTCTTACTCATGAATATGAAATGTTTAAGATGAATGATAATGAATCTATTTCTAGCATGCACACTAATTTTACTAACATCATAAACAGCTTGACAACTCTTGGCAAAATTTATTCCAAGGTAGAGATAGTAATAAAAATTCTCAATTCTCTACCAAAATGTTGGGAATCAAAATTGACAGCGATTCTTGAAGCTAGAGACCTCAAGAAGCTCGAAATGAATGAACTTATTGGGTCACTTATCATTCATGAGTACACATTGAAAAGAGGAGAAGAAGAAGGAAAGTCAAAGAAGAGCTTAGCACTTAAAACTATTCCTTATTAAAGTGAAAGTGATGAAGATGAGGAAAATGACGATGAAGATGAAGAAGTTGCGATGATAATAAGAAGAATTCAAAGGTTCTTAACGAAAAATAAAACTCCTCCTAGGAAGATAGTAAGAAAAATTCTCAACTCTTTACCAAAACGTTGGGAATCAAAAGTGACAGCGATTCTTGAAGCTATAGACCTCAAGAAGCTCGAAGTGAATGAACTCATTGGTTCACTTATCACCCATGAGTACACATTGAAATGAGGAGATGAAGAAGGAAAGCCAAAAACGAGCTTGACACTTAAAGCTATTCCTTATGAAAGTGAAAGTGATGAAGATGAGGAAAATGACGACAAAGATAAAGAAGTTGCGATGATAACAAGAAGATTTCAAATGTTCTTAAAGAAAAATAAACCTCCTCCGAAAAAATATTTCAAAAAGTTTTCCAAGAAAGATTCAAGTAAAAATAACACTTTAATTTGTTATAAATACAATAAGCTTGGTGATATCAAGCCAGATTGTCCTCTATTAAAGAAAGATTGAAACAAGGGCAAGAAAACAATGAAAGTTATATGGAATGATGATTCAAGTAGCTCAGATAGTGAAGCAAGCAATGGAGAATTAGCAAATCTTTATCTTATGGCTAAAAATGACAAGGAGGTAACAAATCTTAATAATATTGAAAATCCTTCATATAAAGAATTGCAAAATGTTATAGAAGAGATATACGATGAACTTGAAAAATTGGGTATCAAGTATACTGCTTTGAAAAAGAAAAATTCTTCTTTAACAAATGAAATTGATATTTTAAAAAAAGAAAGTATCGTTTTGAAAGATGAAAATTTTGAGTTGAAGAAGAAGAAAACTGATATAGAAAATATTGTTGAAAACTTTATGAATGGAAAAAGAAATTTTGAAAAAACTTCTTGGTAGTCAAAGATGTGTTTTTGACGAGGCAGGCTTGAGATATATGCCAAAACAAAAATACAAATCTTATAAAAACTTCTTTGATAATCCTTCTACATCAAAGTCCAGTATTCAAAATTTTTTTCATAAAAAGAATTTTGTCAAAAAAAGATACTATTGTAATTACTCAAGTTCTTCATATATGCCACATGCTATTTGTAATTTTTGTAATAGAAATGGTTATAATTATCATGCTTGTCCTATTAGAAGGAAGCATACAATGACTATTAGGACCATATGGGTACCTAAAAATCTTGTTTATTATAATACTAATAAATAAATGACCCAAAAAATTTGGGTACCAAGAAAAATCATTTTAATTTTTTTTTATAGGTATGCATGAAGTCCTCCACAAGCAAAAACAAATGGTTTTTAGATAGTGGATGTTCAAGACACATGATGGGAGATAAGACTAAATTCTTTGATCTTAGATCTAAAGAAGAAGGACACGTGAAATTTGGAGACAACTCGAAAGGAAAGATCGTGAGAATAGGTAAAATTGACAATGAATCTTCTCTCATAATTGAAGATGTTCTACTTGTTGAATGTCTAAAACATAATCTTTTGAGCATAAGTCAATTATGTGATAAAGAATTTACAGTTAGTTTCAAAATGGATAAGTGCATTATTTTGAATTATTATAATTATAATATTTGTTTTATTGCTTTTAGAAGCAACAATGTTTATACAATTGATTTTGAAGAAATTACTTCACAAGATGCTATTTGCTTTTCAGCTCAAAATGAAACTAGTTGGCTATGGCATAGAAGACTAGGTCATGCCAACTTGGAACTTATTTCTAAACTTTCAAAAAATGATCTTCTGAGAGGTTTACCAAAAGCAAATTTTCTTAAAAACAAAATTTGTGATACATGCCAATTTGGTAAATAAACAAAAACTTCCTTTTAAACCAAGAAACATATTTCCACTATTAGACCATTGCAACTGATACACATGGATCTTTTTAGACCAAATAAAGTTGCAAGTATAGGAGGAAAATATTATGCATTTGTTATTGTTGATGATTTTTTTAGATATACTTTGGTCATCTTTCTTGCTCATAAAGATGAAGTACATAATGCATTTACCAAATTATGCAAGAGAATTCAAAATAAAAAGAGTTATACTATTTCAAGTATCCGAAGTGATAGAGGAAAAGAGTTTGTCAATAAAAATATTGAAAAATTTTGTTATGAAAATGGTTTTGTGCATAATTTCTCTACTCCTCGAACTCCTCAACAAAATGGGATAGTAGAGAGGAAAAATAAATCTCTTCAAAAGATGGCAAGAACAATGCTCAATGAGAACAATTTGCCTATTTATTTTTGGACCGAAGCAGTAAGTACTGCATGTTATGTTATAAATAGAGTTATGCTAAGGTCTAAATTAGATAAAACCTCCTATGAGCTTTGGAATGAGAAAAAACCCAACATTAGTTACTTTCATGTATTTGAATGCAAATGTTTTATTCTAAATTACAGGGATAATTTAGGCAAGTTTGATGCAAAATTTGATGAAGGTATCTTTCTCGGATATTCTACTAATAGTAAAGTTTATAGAGTATTCAATAAAAAGATTTTGACTGTACAAGAATCTATGCATGTAGTATTTGATGAATCTAATTCTCTACTCTCCAAGAAGTCAATTGATGAAGAAACATGAGGTATAAATAATACGGAAAGTCTCAATCTCAACAAAGAGAACACAATAGAGAAAGTCCAACATGGAGACATCAAAAAAGATCATCAAAATTTAATACAAGATGCAACCAAATAGTAGAAATTTGTGAAAGATCATCCAGTGGAACAAATTCTGGGAGAATATTCACAAGGTGTAAGCACTTGATCATCTCTTAGAAATATTTGCAATCATACTGCTTTTCTATCTCAGATTGAACCTAAAAATATTGATGAATCACTTCTTGATGAATCTTGAATTCTATCTATGGAAGAAGAGCTTAATCAATTTGAAAGAAATGATGTTTGGATACTTGTTCCTAAACCCAAAAATCATACTATTATTGGAACAAAATGGGTTTTTAGAAACAAGAAAGATGAGTCCGGAGTCATTACTAGAAATAAGGCTCGACTTGTAGCCCAAGGTTTCAATCAAGAAGAAGGAATCGATTATGATGAGACATATGTACCAATCGCAAGATTAGAAGCTATTCAAATGCTACTTGCATATGTTTGTTATAAAGATTTTAAACTTTTTCAAATGGATGTTAAAAGTGATTTCTTAAATGGTTTTATAAATGAAGAGGTATATGTTGAGCAACCTCTAGGTTTTGAAAATCATATTTCTCTAAATCATGTTTTCAAACTCACAAAAGCACTATATGGACTCAAACAAGCACCTAAAGCTTGGTACGAGAGACTCAGTGGTTTCTTGATTGAAAAATGTTTTTCAAGAGAAAAAATCGAAACAACTTTTTTCATTAAATATGAAAATGATGATATTCTTTTGATTCAGATTTATGTTGATGATATAATATTCAGTGCTACTAATGAAAATATGTGCCAGGTTTTTACTAAGACTATGCAGGAAAAATTTGAAATGAGTATGATGGGGAGAACTTATATTCTTTCTCGGATTGCAAATTAAGCAAGTAAAAAGTGAGACATTCATCAATCAATCAAAATATATTAAGGAATTACTGAAAAAGTTTGAGATGGAAGGTGCTAAGGAAATTGGAACACCAATGAGCCCATCCACTAAACTTGATAAAGATGGAACCGATAAGCCTATTGACTCGAAGGTATATCGAGGTATGATTGGTAGCTTATTATATTTGACAGCCAGTAGACCAGATATTATGTTTAGTGTGTGCTTATGTGCACACTTTCAATCATCTCCAAAACAATCTCATTTAATTGCAGTTAAGCGCATTTTTAGATATCTTAGTGGTACAATTAACCTAAGGTTATGGTACCCTAAGCACACATATTTCAATCTAATCAGTTACACAGATGCAAATTATGCTGGTTGTAAAATAGATTGAAAAAGCACTAGTGGAGCATGTCATTTCTTAGGTCATGCACTAGTTTCCTAGTTTAGTAAAAAATAAAATTCTGTTGCACTATCTACTGCTGAAGCAGAATATGTTACTGCGAATAGTTGTTGTGCTCAAATTCTTTACATGAACCAACAACTTGAAGATTTTAAACTCATATATAATCACATTCCAATCAAATGTGATAATACAAGTGCTATAAATCTTTCAAATAACCCAATACAACATTCTAGACCTAAGTATATTGAAATAAGATATCATTTTCTTCGAGATCATGTGCAGAAATGCGATATAGTACTAGATTTCACAAACACATACGATCGATTAGCAAATATTTTCACAAAACTTTTACCAGAAGATAGATTATGTATGATTAGAAGAGAAATAGGTGCGATGCATGCTATGAGTATCTCTTAAAAGATAGACCAAACTTAATAAAAATAGTAAGAGATTTTTTTAAATACTTTTACATAAACTTGAGGTTCTTATCCTCATGTTTGAGACGCTCATTCTCTTCATACAATATCATACCATCCCTATCCACAGGAAATGGTAAGCGGAATGAAGAATCCAACAGAGATTTCAACTGTTTATTTTTCTTCCGAATGATTCCTTCCCTTGTGTGAGACTCTTGAACAAGTCGTTGAAGTACAATAATTTATTCTTTAAGCTTTTCAACCTCATGGTTTCTAGATTGTAGCCGCTTGGAAAAAGCAAGAATAGAGGATGAGTAGCGAGTCCAAAGACTCACCAAGTCATAGATAGCATCGGAGTCTGACTTATTAGTAAAATTATTATTCTCTTACTGCAACATGGCACCAATGGTAACTGTAGAAAGGACAGGAGATTGAGATGTAGAATACCTCATGGATGGATCTAGAGGAATGTTAGAAGAATAAAAGAATTGAAAACTTAAAGCGAGAATGTTGAAAGAATGCAGATGAGTTATATAGATGAGAATAATATTTGATGCAAATTGGATGAACTTTAAGACTGATTTTATAGAGATAGCATAAAGAACAAGACAAACTATTGTCTCTTCAAATCTTATTTAGTAAAAAAAAAATACAAGATATGCTGGACACATATTGTCAAAAGTTTTCTTACTAAGCCAGCGAGATTAACAGTAGGCTATCCCTTTTTTTCAAGTAAACGATGAACTTTCGCTGTTATCTGCCGATGTTGACATTGTATTTGAACCATTCTCATTCCAGCTCCTCTATTCGTAGTTGAAAATCATTAGCATTCCAATCTGTAAATTTTTCAACTCTTTATTTTCTTACTTTAACCTTTTATTCTCTCTATCTTTGTTAGCAAGTTTATGTCATAACTCAGATATTTGGATGTTAAGATGATCAATCTCACTCACCCTCACCATTAACCTCCGACACAAGGTAGTAACAAATTCACCTACCTAAGGTTTTAAGTTTCGTGTAATTATAAATCTATACATGAATTTTGATGATAACAAATGAATTCAAAGAATGAATGAGTCTCAAACTCAAGTTGTCCACACAATGGAGTCAAGCGCATCAAGGAACCAAGTAAGAGCAAGAAGGGAACAAATTCACATTAAAGTCATAAAGTAATGTTGCAAATCTCTTAAAAATTCAAAATTAGGATTAAGGCTCAAAATTAATATTTTATCATAAAACATTAAAATACATTTTTCACAAGTGCATGAATATTTTGAAAATTAATTTGAAATTTTTAAAAAATGATTGATTATCATCTTTCACATGTGCATGACATGATTAAAGGTTTGAATTTTGAAAATATTGATTGTCATCTTTCACATGTGCATGTTTTATTTGAATATTTTCAAAAGTGATTGATACTTTTTTTTACTTATGCAAAATGTAGATGTTTTTGTTTGAAAATTTTGAAAAGTAAAGTGTGCTCCTTTTGTCATATACAAAAAGTAAAAAGATTAGATTTGAAATTTTTTAAAAGTGAATGATGTTGTCTTTGACAAATGAATCTTTTTAAATTTGAATATGGTTTGGTTAATGGGCCATTGTCTGGGAAAATGGTGAGATTGGTTTTTGAGCCATTATCTGGGATAATGGCGAGACTATGTTTAAAGGAAATGTTTTAGGCCAAAATGGGTTTTTTGGCATGCATGGAAAATGTGAATTTTTGGGACATATGCATATGGTATCATGATCATGCATTTGGTTATTGCATAAATGTATTTTTATCTTGAAGTTTGTTTGGATTAGTACTTACTTGCAGCACCATTTTTGGTACCGTAATTTTTGATGCAGAGGTTGAGAAGGAGGAGGCGGCTCTGCCGGAGTTTAGACTTGGAGTTGTTTTATGTCGGAAATTATCTTTACTTGTTTTTATGTTATGTAATTGGTATTTGAAACAGTGTTGAACTTGTAATATTTTATTATGTGTACTTTAAACGAGTTTGTATTTAAACAAAATTCTGGTACTTAGTTGTAAGACATTTATTATCTGCTGCGTTGTTTATTTGTACACATATTGCATGTATACACACTTGGCACTTGGTGATGGGATGTATGACCCGTGTTGTCATCATCTCGACTTCCACATGTCCGTACGTGGGAGTTGGGGGCGTCACATGTTCGAATGTAACTACACAAAATTATAACAAAATGTTCGAATGTTCTCACCATCAAATGAACATAACGTTCGAATGTTTAAACGTTTAACATTCCAAACCTCTGAACGTACTTCTTGCATTTGAACTCTACTTTCTTAACATTCAAATAAACCGAACGTTATGATACGTACGTTCAGACATTGGTCCGTTTACGTTGGAATCTAAATTTGGACGTATAAATGTTTGAACATAAATATGATACGTTCAAACTATAATCAACAAACGTTATCTGCTCTCATTCGGATGTCAATTGGTCTGGTTTACATTCGAACTTTAAATTTTACTCCCGAACGTTAAATTTTACGTTCGAACGTTTCCTTTTCTGTGACAGTTTCTAACTGTCACAGAAAAGGAAACGTTCGAACATTATATCAAACGGCACACCGTCAACCGTCACTAAAAATATTTTTTAGTGACGGCTGTACAGTAAACTGTCACCAAATGTATTCTGTGGCGCACATTACATGACGATTGTGGTGATGGTTGAAAACCGTCACCAAATGTATTTTGTTGTAGTGATATATATGTTGCATTCTATGGTTAATTGTTTATATTTAATTTGCTAATGGTTGTATATATTTAACTTGTTGATTGTATAGATTTCTCAAATATATATGAATAGTTTTAGAAAGAAGGAATTATAGTTGAAGATGTTTAGAAAGTTATATATATAAATGGTGTACATCATTATATAGGTTCTAGTGATATTGTTGTCATTTTCAAGTGGCAATTGGATTATCCAGGTAAGTGGTTTAATTAATTTAGTATTTTTATTAAAAGTTGATGGGTGTTATAAAACTAATGAAAAGAGAGAGAGCGAAAGACAAAGAGAGAGAGAGAAGCATTTTTCTTGGATTCAAATATTGAAGAAGGATACCCATATATATAGGAGTACAAATGAGGTCTTGACCGTTATAATTGACGGCTAAGGACGGTCAATTATGACGACTACGGGTAGTTAAAATTGAAGACTGCAAGCCATCATAATTGATGGCTAAGGACGGTCAATTATGACGATTAAATGTGGTCATACAAGTTGGTTTATAACACTCCCTTTTTGGATGACCACATGTAAAGAATATGTCTCGTTAAAATTTTGCCAAGGAAAACCCTGTGGGAAAAAAACCAATGGCGAAGGAAAAAGAGTACAGTATTCATGTGTACCGCCAAGCACTTTAGGATTGCCTCATTAAAACCTTGTAAAGAAAAACCCAATTGGAAAAAACCTTAGAGAAGGAAAAAGAGTACAATCAGCACTAGTCTTCAAAACATTTACTCCTCCTGAAAAGTGGATTATGATAGGTTTTGAAGTCTTCACATTCCAATGTTCTGCACAATCTTCTTGAATGTTGCAATTGGTAATGCCTTAGTGAATAAATCTGCCAAATTATCACTTAATTGTATCTGCTTGACATCAATTTTACATTTCTTCTCATGAAATGCAATAATCTCTCTATGTGAATCTGAAAGATTACTTGCATCCGAATATCTAACTAATTGTGGACTTAATCCATGTTGATAAAATAATTTCATATCAATCGTACCTCGGAGGTAACGAATGACATGTTTAGTACCATTTCAATGTCTTCGAGTTGATGCCAAACTATATATTGCAAGTAAATTAACTGAAAATGTAATATCAGATCGAGTGCAATTTTCAAGATACATCAAGGTTTTAATTGCACTGAGATAAGGTACTTCAAGATCAAGAATTTCTTCATCGTCTTCACAAGGACGAAATGGGTCTTTTTGCACATCAAATGATCGAACAATGATTGGAGTACTCAGGGGATGAGGTTTGTCCATATAAAAGTTCTTCAAGACTTTATAGTGAAAGGTCTTTGGTTGATGCCTCTCAATATTGTGTACCAACTCTTTAAATGATGCAGTTGGTAATGTTTTGGTAAACAAATTCGTCATATTGATTTAAGATCATTTTAACATTAAATTCACTACTCTTCTGGAGTTGTGCTCTTCTGGAGTTCTTGTAAATAATATAGTTAGTGGAGAAGTCATCAAAATTAAGCCACCAACTTCCATATTCAACAAAAACGGTGGCCACCTTTTTAGACCAGACAAGCACCGCATGATTTTATAGCTTTTCTAGAGCTGTCAGGCATTGCAAGTCTATGATGCTACATCTCTTGTCCCTTGTAGAGAGATGCTTCACAAGAGACACTGTGAAGCAATAGAGATGCTTTGTCCTTCCTTTTACTCTCCTGAGGATGTTGCTCTTATGATAGGAGCAGAGATTCATTTTTCTGGAAAGATTTATTCTGATGTCGTTTCAAAATCAAGATTTTTTAGTGCTCAATATTTTGCCTCTAGTATGACCATGTCTCGGAGGTTATTAGCTAAACTGAATGAGCAAAACCAACTCAATAATCAAATATCTTAATTGCGTTAGAAGCTCTCTACGAAGAGTCGTAAGAGCAAGAAATTGAAGGAGGAGAATAAGGCGCTAAAATAGTATACTCGTGATCTTCAGGTTCAGCAGCAACGGATATTTGAAGAAGTCCAAATACTTAGAGAATAAGGACAAGCTGCATTTAATATCGCCGTAGATATCTAAAAAAAGTCCAACTTCAAATAGAGTAGGGGCAAGCTGCTTTTAATTTCACGGCCTAGTAAATAATTATATGATATCTGTGTTTAGCGTATCCTCAATCAATATATATAATTTTGTCTTTCTTTCATAATTTTTTCTATAAAAGAAACATTCAGCTCATCTTCATTCGCATCCCATCTTCTGTAATTAGTCTACATTTTTACTCTGCATTCTTATTCTGTAATAGCCAAACAATCTTCTCGTAACCAATATATGAGGTATTCTACACCTTATTCACCAGTTGTTTTTGCTTGTATCGTAGGTGCTGTAGTGCAATACAATAATGATCTGACTAATAAGTCAGATGTTGAAGCTATCTATGAGCTTGTAAGTCTCGGTACCCGATACTCATCAACCATTGTCGCATTTTCTCAGTGACTACAATCCAAAACTTGTCTGGTTGACAAACTCAACAAGAAAATTTCTATCCTCCAACGACTTTTTCTAGAGTCTAAATAATAAAATAATATTTCACAAATATTCATATTGTGTTTCTATCTTCTGATAGATGTTCTGTGTGCTCCATTTTATTTCTCCTTTAATAATGCATATTTGTTACAAAACCATAATATGAATCTGAAATACTAATTCAATTTAAGATAAGGTATTTCAGAACTAATAATTTCATTCATCTCCCCCTTGAAGCCGAAAGGGTTTCTAATTTATATTTCAAATATGTGCAGTTTTCATGAGCTCTTCTAGAGTCTCAATGACATTTAAATCATCTATATAAACTGTAGTAAAACTTAATAGAAATATTGAAAATATATGAAAAATAGCTTATTCCACATGTGTTTAGATTGTTTTAGATCATATAAGGATTTTTAAAACTTGATAGAATAAGTACTTCAGGACTATATGCTTCATGTATTTCATATCTAGTGATCCATATAAATATGCAGTTAATCATGCATATCCAAATTCTCGGTAACTATTAAGTTAATAAAAACCTCAATATAATTTCATCCACTTCGAAAACATATCAATATTATTTATGCGGGAAACATACTCGTGATTTATTTATCACATTTTCATTTCTTTTATACAAATACCCACTGATATTCAACAAACATCACATTTTAAGTGTTTGGACTACAAGTCCATATATATCACATTTTATTAGTGATATCAATTCTGCAGGAATTGTCTCTTTCTATTTTGGCCAATATTTTTACGTCGGTATTCTTCGACGGTTCTTGGCTCACTTTCTTCATTACTTCTACTATGTCAAGTGCTATCTTTTCTGAAAATACGTTGTCGATAACGGTTTTATTTCTATCCAGAATTTCTCAAATACTTATGAAATATATCGAGATCTCGTTATTTTCAAGTACCTGTCTCTCTTCAAGGGAAGTCATTTCATGAAAAACCTCTTCAGGAGGCACTCTTCAAGAGTATTATACTCTTCATGAGTTTTTATTATGAGAGAATTTTGTATAGAAAGTTTGGATGGATCTTATTTCTTGTTTAGTGGGTACGGCCTCTTCAGGAGCACCAATTTCTTTTCTTTGTGCTTTTCTCTTTCAGGATGCTTTATCATTTGTATCAATATAAGGTATCACACGCTTTTAGATGTGATGACCCGCTTTTATGTGTATTTTCACTGAAAGAATATTTTAATTTGATTAAATATTTTATAGTGCTTTTATTTTAAATTATCAAGTTTTAAATGGATTTTATTGGCTGTTGAATTTAAATTGTGATTTAATTTATTTTGACTTGTTTTTGGTTTTAAAAATTTAAATAATTGGTTTTTACTAGTTATTTATTTTATTTTAACTTATTGATGTGTTTAAAATATTTTATTGGTGTTTATTTATTTATTTGATGTAGTGTTAATTTATTTTAATCGTTTTATGTTTTTTATACCGTTTTCGGCTGATCAGTCTTCGGACTTCCGACGTGAGGACTGGACCTCATTAATTTCCTTCATCTTTTTCTTTTTTCTTTTCTTTTCCTCTTCTTTTTCTTTTTCTCTTTTTTCTTTTTTCCCTTTTTTCTTCCTCTCCCGTTCGGCTCTCTCTCTCTCCCCGCGTCTCTCTTTCTCTCTCTCTCCTCACCCACGCCGGAAAGCCTTCCCACCCAGGCCCGCCGTTCGCCGGCGTCGTGCCCGACGCCACCCCTGCCGGTCGACTCCCCTCCGGCCGGTGATCATCCCCTCCAACTCCCAGCCCCAACCGGCCGGCCGTTTGGCCGGAAAACGCCCAAAAAGCCGCACGGTTTGTGGCTCGATCCGCCGCCGTCGCTCCACCTCCGGCCACCACCTCTTTCACCACTTCTTCCCCTACCTCTTGCCGACCTAACCCACCCATTTCCGGCCTAGATCGGCCACCGGAGCAGCTCCCACGAGCTCAACTCCGATTTGCTCGTTTTTCGCTTCTACCGGCGTTTTCGCCGCCACCCACGGCCAAAACTCACTTCCACTAGCTTCATAAACATCCCTAGACCATTCCCTATCAATTTGGTGTCTTGGTTTGTCCCCGTTCAAAAGTGGGTATTTTGCGACCCACGGCTACATGCATTTGCACTGTTACGTTGCTTTCCGCCCATCTTTGCCGCGCGCCGAACCTTCTAAAAATCCTATATAGCGCTGTAAGTATTTTCCAAACTCTACTTTTAGATTTAAATGTATTTTACTCTTTCAATAATTAATTGGTTGGTTCGCTGATTCCGGACTGAGTCCGAGGAGTTCGGGGGTCGGTGGATGGAGGACGGAGTTGCTTGTTTTGTTGTGCTATGGTTGATTTATTTGTCGAGCATTGAAATTGGCATTTACATGATGCATGCACTTGTATTTTATTTAAATTGATTAAATCATGTTTTATTGGCGTAAATGTTTTTGGGAGTGTGCGTATCACGAGCCCAAGCCGGGATGGGTTATTATCTCGGTGGAGCTCCTCTGGTCACTCGGGAGTGGATAATACTGAGTGACATCCCCTGGGTTGTCGCCGGGCGACGACCGGATCGCACGATACGGTAACGCTGTCGTGTCGACTCCGTGGTCCTTTTAGTGGCGGGGACTAGAGGATGGCCTGGCCAGGTACGCGCAAGGTGGAGGCGCGAGTCTGGGCATCACTCGTGTAGGTGTCACACGCGTAGACGTTACCTGCGGTGTGGCACAGAGCCAGAGTGTGCGGATGATCCCTAGGGGAGATCATGGTGCATGCATAATTGGTTGGTTTTTATGGTTTTCGGATACGGGTCATTTTCTGGGAAAATGCCGATGGTCTTGTGATCCATTTTCTGGAAAAATGGTGGTTTGGGCCATTATCTGGGATAATGGCGATGTTTGATTTTAAAGGTTATGTTTTTAAGCCAAATGGGTTTTTGGCGTGCGTGGAAAAATATGGTTTGGGAGTTTTAGGCATGGGCATTTATTCATGCATATTGTTTGAGTTTAATATGCTTTTATCTAGTGGTGTTTGGGTTTTACTTACCTGCGGCACCATTTTTGGTACCGTAGATTTTGGTGCAGAGTTCGAGGAGGAGGAGGAGGCTGAGCCCGAGGATGCGGCTCCGCCGGAGTTCTGAGTTGGAGTTTATGTTTTGTAGTTGGCTTTGAAACAATATTTATGTCTTGTAAAATTTTATTATGTACCTTTGAACCGCTTTGTATTTTATTTAAGAAAAAATTCTGGTACTAAATTTTATGACTTTGCTATCCGTTGCGTATTTCCTTGTGCACATGCGTCGCTTGCACACACTTGGCACTCGTCGATAGGATGGTGACCCGGGTTGTCACCATCCGGACGTCTCGAACTTCCCGTGTTGGTACGTGGGGATTTGGGGGCGTCACATTAGACATGTTTTATGTTCATTAGACTGCTAAATTTCTTAATTGTCCTACGAGGACTTCAATCATCGCTGAAATTTTAGCAGCTAGAATATGAGACATTTTTATCTTATTGCATCCATAAATTAATTATCATCTGAACTTCCAGTTCACTTATGATAATTAAGATAACGTTGAATTATTTCATTTTTATTTGCTTCTAACAAAATTTTCTTTTTGGCTCATGGTGGCAAGACTTTATGGTAAAAGAATCTTCTGGTTCTTTTATAGACGTCTATATGAAAATTATTCAACTTATCGTAATTGATTTCGAATGATCAAGATAATCATGAAAAGCATACAAATATTTTGAATCATATCATTTTTTATGCATCATAATATTTGATTCAATAGTTGTATAATATCATCTCAAAGAGAAAGCTGATAGTTTTTTCAATACGTGCTTCTAGCCCGAAATCATAGAAGTACTTTAAAGATATTCATCACCACGTCTAATCTCTTGGTTTCTTTGAAAAAATGCATCATTCTCTTCTGAGAATGATATAAATCCAATATCATTCACTTCAGGGAATGATGTGGAACTAATAGGACGTGACTAATGATTTCTTAACAAAATCTCATTATTTTGCTTGGCCATTAGAAGACCAGATATAAATTTAGAATATTGTGAAGTTCTGCACTCGATATTCCTACTTCAGGAGCACATTCGAGAGGTTCATTTTAAACATATATTCTTTAGTAAATTTTCTCTACACAATTTCAATATGCAACTTCAGGTGCATTAATCATAATAAGGTTTCGGTATACATATCACTCATTTAAACTATCTCACAGAATCAATAGATCTTTTATTATGAGATACTCAATAAAATTATTGGTTTAGAGAAATCCTTCAGGGATGCTCAATTTCTATTCCAAAATGAATCTTATCATCAATAATTCATAACAAGTATAAAAAATAAATAGAACTTGTATATAAACTATGTGAATAAATATAGAATTTTATCAAGTAATAATAATGAATATAATCTTTAATACTCACCTTGAGGATTGCAAATAATATATTTAAAAACTTACTTGAAGTAGAAGACCATTACCTTCAGAATCAACAGAACTTCGTGCTGATAACGTATTATAAAACTAATGAAAAGAGATAGGGCAAAAGACAAAGAGAGAGAGAAGCATTTTTTTTTCTTGGATTCAAATATTGAAGAAGGATACCCATATATATAGGAGTACAAAGGAGGTCTTGGCGGTCATAATTGACGGTTAAGGACGGTCAATTATGACGACTACGGGCAGTCAAAATTGACGACTACGGGCCGTCATAATTGACGGCTAAGGACAGTCAATTATAACGGTTATTATGACGGCTAAATGTGATTATACAAGTCGGTTTATAACAATGTGAACTATTTTTTATTAAACAAGTACTTACGAAATGTTATTGCTCCAAAGTCAAAAACTTTAATTGCATTGCGTAGTAATTTGTTGAAAAATCTCATGACAAAATAATAAAAATGTGTGACTTTAGCTTAAAAGAAAATAATGGTTTCATGGACTTTTACATATGTTGTCATGACATATTTATAGACAATTATTTTTTAAACTTCATGTGTGACTTATGATATGGTTATTTTTATATGAAAAACATGCATTACATTTTTTTTTTTTTTCGGAAGAAGTTGCGTGATATGAAATATGAGTTTTACTTTAGCACGGTACCACTACTATATTGTAATGAGAAGGATAGCTACACTGAAAAGCTTTGAGAAGGTATAGACCTACTCAATGAGAAATGTATGGAGAGGACAACTATACCGAAGAACACTGAGAATATATAGAACCTAAATGGAGAAGTAAAGGGGAATTATACATAACTACATCTATGGATATTGAGAATGTATATATCCTAAATAGAGAGGAGTTTTAAGAATGATAGCGACCCTTGTAGGGGCAGTACCCCGTTATAAAAATTTCTGACGTACTGTACTTCTTTATATGATATAAGATTTTTAAATTATATTAATATCATGATTTCAGTTATCGTTTTGATTTTTAGTTTATTTTTTATTTATAAATGGGACTCATATGTGTTATGTCCATCTTTATCAATCTTACTGGTATAGAATGACAATATTTTAAGCACACTCAAATACGAATTAGAATGGCAATGGCCTCTGATATAAAACCTTGAATGATTGTGTCTTGAAATCAACGCAAATTATAAATACATGACATCGGATCTCTCGAGCTACAATTGCGCAGAGGAATAACATTCTCTCCGGCCTGCATATCTTACAAACCCTATCAAATGAATGGAAATGAATTAAAGTGAGTGCTCTAAGATTACCTTAAATTCTTATTCAAATTTGATAATCTTGATTCGATATAAAGATAAATAAATAAGGTAAATTATATACAAACAACAATAAATATTTATACCACCAAGGAGGTAACCCAGTTAACCAAGGCTAGGGGATTGTTCTTCCCTTCCTTGCCCGGGGTCACATATTCAAAACGGCTTGTCTTAATAAAACTTAGAACTAAAGTCTTGGAGGCCTTTACAAACCGGCATCTTAGTGGGGTTACAATGACAGGCTGCTCCACCCGTAGTCAAACATGCCACAGCGAGAGGGGACCTTGGTCACGCCCAGAGGGAGAACCTACACTGGCCGCCCCTCCCCACTCTTTTTGCAAGAAGAAGAAAAAAAAAAAAATTAAATATTTGTAACCCAGATCACTTAGTAAGTTTATCTTTCTTTTAATTTGAAATTTTAAAATACTTTGTCCAACGTTAAAGGATTTTCTTTCATATGTCTCGATACATCCAATTAGCACCGTTGAAATGATGTTATCGTTGAATAAATCCCACGTTGATATTGTGCATTATAATGCTTGTATTAGAAAAGAATAAGTAGCCCGGCCTTGGGGCCTATGATAATCGTACCTTTAATTGAGAGCCAGGCTCAAAGAGTACAACGACGCGAGTCTCCGCTTAGCCGATTCGACCACATTTCATACATGAATTTGGGTAAAAATAGAAGAACATGACAAATTTTTCCCGTCGTTTTGTTACCTTTTTCTCTGGGAAAACTATACCATGGATGACTTACTAAACTTCGAACAAGCAGTTGTACTCAAGTGATCTTGTCGGAAAGTCGACATGTTATTATATGTAGTAGACCATATTGTCTCTCTCTCAATGCAAACACCGTACCAAAGAATATTTGGAAAACTAGCGAAGTGAGAGCAAAGACCAGTGATCTCCTTCGATGGGGAACAGTTTCAACGACGACGATGATCATGCAGATCTTAATCATTCGCTCATACGGCCAGAATCGTCTATACAAGATGAAGCAGATCAAGATCATCGAGAAGCTAATAAAGACCTTTCCTCAAGGTTCTGGATTGAATCAAAGAAGCTATGGCATATTGTTGGCCCCACCATCTTCAGCCGCATCGTAAGCTCCTCCATGAACGTCATCACTGTAGCCTTCGGTGGCCATCTCGGCGATGTTGAGTTCGCTGCCATTTCCATATCCCTGAATGTCATCGCCGGCTTCAATTTCGGCTTCATGGTATTAATTCAACTCTATGTTCTATGACTTCTTAGTCTCTCTGCATGTCTGGAATGAATTTATTATGAGAGTTTGAAATTCAGTTAGGGATGGCGAGCGCCTTGGAGACACTGTGTGGGCAGGCCTTTGGGGCGAAGAGGTACCATATGTTGGGCATATACTTGCAGAGGTCATGGATTGTGCTCTTCCTCAGTGGTGTTTTGTTCCTCCCCATCTACATTTTCGCTGGTCCGATTATGAAACTCATAGGACTCTCCAAAGAAGTGGCGGAGATGTCGGAGGTGGTGGCTTTGTGTCTAATACCGCTGCAGATCGGATTTACGTTTCTGTACCCAGTGCAACGTTGCAGTCGCAGCTTAAGACCTTTGTGATTGCGTGGGTTTCTTTTGCGGCTTTGCTGGTTAATTTGCTTGCTACATGGCTCTTCCTTTATGTGTGGGATTTTGGGCTTGTTGGTATTATTGTTGCTTTGGATATCTCTTGGTGGGTTTTGGTTTTAGGGTTGTGTGGCTATGCCGTGTATGGTGGATGTCCTGAAACTTGGACTGGATTTTCTGCCCAAGCCTTTACGGGACTTTGGGACTTCATCAAACTTTCTGCTGCTTCAGGAGTCATGATCTGGTACTTTCTCCATTGATGATATTCTTACAGTAATTAAATTCCATATGCTTGTGAAAAACAATACCATAATAAGATGAAATGAGATTTTGTCCTCGAGACTTTGAAAATACATTTCTTTTCCTTGTTCCTGAGTAATCTCGATCGGATTACATTCCTCTTTCTTTTTCTGGTAATGAAAACAGCTTGGAGAGTTGGTACTACACAATACTGATGTTAATGCCTGGCTACTTGAAGAATTCCACTATTGCGGTGGATGCGTTGTCAGTCTGGTATGGAAACCTACCACAGTTTCGTGTTGGTTGGTTAAATATTAGGTTATCCTTCTCTTTGAAAAAGATGATCATGATATTATATATTGAAATAATATTTTACTAAGATTTTTACTGCTTAGTTCTTATAAAAAATCTGGATCTTCTGCAGCATGAACACCAATGGGTTGGAGTTCAAGATCCATATCGCTTTCCTTGTTGGTGCAGGGTACCTTTTCTCTCTCCCTTCTCACTTTTCAATAAGACTCCATATATATCAACTTATCTGGTACATTAGCAGTGCACCTACATATACACCACGTGCCTTAGTTTAAAGAAATAATACTTATGTTCAGACAATTTCACCAAACTCGAGAGCATGCTGTATAAATACCCGATATTATGTTTAGACAGTCTGCATGAGTAAGAGATTTCAATAAAATTAGAGTACCGCGTCTTTCTTAAAATAAAAATAAAGTTCAGACAAAGTATACTATACGTCCAAACTCGATACTAGTTACTCGTAACATATATAGACATCCATCTGAACAGACCAAAGAACGTAGAAACAAAGAGGAAAGGACATAAAGATCATCAGTGAAACGAACCAACACCCGGAATTTCCTGAAACATATTGTTGAAATTGCCGAAAGTTTACACTAGGAATTCACACACGGAACTCTTGATTCGCCAAACTTTTATATCGTGGAGTTGGCCAACTTATGATATTGTAACTAGATGTCAAGTCGGACAACGTCCTAATTAATAAAGATCAGATGTAAGCATCGATAATAATTGATATGTTAGAACGTCAGCTTTGATATATACATGCATGCATGGACGATGATGAGCTACATTTGATGCAATATTGGGTATTGATCATATAAAATAACAAAAATTTTATATACAATCACTTTTACATACTCTTTTGTACAATTTACTGATGTGATTGATTGTGTATTTAAAAAAAATTGATACAGTCAATCATGACATGATCAGTGGAGTGCACAGAGAATACACAAAAGTGACTGTATATAACATTACTCATAAAATAATTGAAGAAGAGATTATGGAGATGCATGTAGCAAATATCTCCTTTAAGCAAACTATTGAGATTAATTTAATCATTAAGTAATTGTAGACACAATCATAAAATGCGCAAGCGCCATGTACTCGTTTTGAAAAATAGTAGAGTCTACTATTAAAAAATTAATTTATTTTTATATGAGTCATGTATTTATTCACTTTTTCAAAATGATTGTACAACACTTGCACAATATTATTTTTCCTAATCATTATAGTCCGGGTTCAGTATTCCACATGCAGTACTGCTAAATTATTAACTTTTCTTGGGTCAAAAAATTAATATCGATCAAATTATTAATTTGATGGTACTAATTGAAATATTAAGGGGCCAAAAAATTAGGGTGGCAAAAGTTTTAACTTTCTTAATTTTCTTTGCATACTTTATGGTGGGCACATGATTTGAAATTTAGTCGATGGGAAGCTCAATTGACAAGAACCAAGCAAGAGTGGAGTTATAATATTTCAATGTTAATAGGTAATAGTATTTTTACTATGAATAAAATGGGTTCTAATGAGATAATGCAAAATTAACTCTTACTAGAGTACTATTTAGGACTTAGAAATTGATTATTTTCCAAGTGTACTCTATCGAGAGGCTTACATGGCTATGAATCCTTTTAACCTGAAACTCACAAAATATAATAATCCTAAAAAATCAAATACCTCAAAAATCATCCCAAAGAAATTTAAAGCACCACTACTAAAGCTGCGTTTGGATGTTGAGCTGTGCTAAATTAAACTGAGTTTTTTATAAATAGTAATAAGTTGATTATGTGGAATGAATTATATGGAACCCATCTAAAATAAGTTTAGATGTGTTTAGATGTTAAGAAAAGTTTACTACTATTTATGAAAAATTAAAAAAAGGTTATGGGTCCCACATGTAAAGATATGTTGAGTTAAAAAAGTTGTGGGTTCCACATGTAAGGAGGTTTTGAGTTTAGATAAGTTTAGTAATTTAAAAGTTGGGTGTTTAGATGTTAGACTCAACTTAAAATTAGACTGATTGAGTTTATTTTAGTTGGGTCTTGAAACCAAACAGGGCCTTAATATTCTCTAAAATCTCACCAATTCATTTATGCCACCTAGCACTTATCTCTCATGTATCTTATAATTATGTCACGTGCTATTTATTTCAACTATCACAACTATCAAAGTTATTTGTAAAGAAAATGGTGGAGATAAAGGGGTGAGTTCACTTGACTCAGTAAGCAATAAATCTATACTAGTGTATAAATATGAGCCAGTTAAATAATGTAAAACAAAAGAAAATTATAGGATAACATAACGATATTTTCCAAAATATTTATTTACAATAGTAATTTAGACAAAAGACATTTGGCATAAACATAACTGAAACATACATCATAACATAACATAAGCCATGTTTAACCATTGTGATAGGCCCGATTGTGCGCACTATCCCCTACAAGTGATCTGGCTGGAACAGAAGTGAAATATTCCCCTTTTAAACCCGACATGTCTAGTGTGTACACAAGTAAGACCTAAAAACCACTATGTCTCCAAAATGGGTGCACTCAAAAATAGAAATGTTGCTATATACCAGCATAATGACAGAAGCCAAAATTTTTACACCCGTAATAAGATAGGGATGGAAGCAAAAATAGAATGTCATGCTAGAAGGTTTTCAGATACACTATCATATCATAACAGAATACTGAGTGGATAAATATCATATATATAATCATATACAAATTTCATATTTCATATTCGCTCCTTTTACACGTACACTTGAGAACATGGTATAAAAAATGCTCATTCCTACACCAATTGTGATAGAAAAATATTTCATTTTCTTGTTCAGATACAAGAATAGCATAGAAAATGATTGAGATTGTTTTCATAACAAAAAGATGTAAGCTTTTCATAAAATCAATCTCAATCAATTTTTGGCAATGTCTAGCTAGCATATATGGGAGCATTACTTACATGAACTTTTTAGCATCCCTAAATTTCTTCACAATAGTGTACTAGTGCCAACCAAATATCAATCATCACCAATAAATAGGCGTGTAAGTTGTGGCAATTTTAAATCGCATGTGACTATGTAATTAAGCACGTACTTTGCAATTTAAAACCTAAGTTGCTTCAATAACTTATATTCCTTAAAACCTAAGTTTCTTGTACCCTAAAATATCGTCACTCCCAAAATATTTTGATTTTCACATAATTTCTTCAAATATTCACATGATTAACCGCTAAAATATTTGCCACGTCCAAAACAACGAATTTACTTATTCATCCAAGGATTAAAAACAAATCCATGATCCACCTGATACAATTTATCCGAAACACTTGACCCATGGAATAAAAACCCCACCTATTCCTAAGTCTACCCCTGAAAATGTGTCTAACTTTATATGTTCAACTTTGGGACCTAAATACAGCTTGGACCCTTTCTATTTTACTCTTAGGATATTCTGCACGTAATTACACACATGACTTAAAAGAAAACACATACTCGCTATCAATCATACATGGTGCCGAGAGAGAGAGAGATAGAGTGAGAGAGGCTTACGGTATGAAGCTTCAACCCAGCATGCGTGGGCATGGATGTACGATGGTGTTCTCTATTCTGTGGTCTGATCGCCTTACGGCTGCTGGAGGAGGCTGAGCAAAGGCATGGGTGTTTGTCCAAGGGTCTGGGTCATGGAACTACAGCACCACGATGTGGTTTGTGGCAGTTTTCTTACGGTTCGGGGTTGTTGGACATGGACAAGGAACTGCCGTTATAGTTTTCTCTTATGAGCAATTATTTTTTATACGATGCTTTTTTGTTATCTCTCTCTCTCAATATATATATATATACAGATAGAAAACTCCACTATGCTCTTTTATGGCAATGCAATTTCAAATAGTGGATAATATTCTCTTGATCCATACTTTATCCTACCCAAAAAAATTAAAGAAAATAAAATCCTAATCCAATAAGGTAACCCATCATGCATGTTTCAAACACAACTAACAGGGCACCACTTTTTAATTTGATTTTGGAAATAGGCTAATAATTGTTCATTTTTATTAATTAATATAGTAATATTAACTCTACAAAAGTTATTGTGTCATGAAACTCAAAGAATAAGGGTGGCCAATGAATTGGGAGCCGGCAATGCTAAAGCTGCCAAATTTGCAACTATTGTGTCAGTGTCCTATTCAGCTGTTATTGGACTCTTCTTCTGCATACTAATCTCAATAGTCCACGACAAGATTGCATACATATTCACGTCCAGCGCTGATGTTGTCCAAGAAGTTGATAAGATGTCATACTTGTTAGGGGTTACAATTCTACTCAACAGTGTTCAACCAGTTTTATCGGGTAAGTTTCTGTTAATCTCAAATATCTCTCTTAATTAGTATATTTTAGTGCATTTGATGAAATATTGCCTATGTTTATTCCACTAAAAGAGTTGTGATATATAAATCATGATCTTCTTCACTATATATGACGACAGGGGTAGCTGTTGGGTCGGGAAGGCAAGCAACAATAGCATATAAAAATCTTGGCTGCTACTACATTATTGGACTTCCTATTGGAATTCTAATGGGATGGGTGTTCGATTTGGGCATCATGGTAATATGTGTGCTTAGCATCTATGCGATTATTATTTTGATGCTAGCTTTACTTTTACTTTTCTATATAAGGGTAGGTTTGGGGCCTCAGATGAGATAAAATTTTCATCTTATCTTATCTTATCTTATTTTCAAACATAATTCAAATATAAAATTTTTAAACTAATCATTACAACGTTTTCCAACTTTCAAATAAAAAATAAAAAATAATTCCAACTTTTTCATATCTTCAAACAAAAATATTATTATAGAACTATATTCTTACAATATTTTAACTTTATAATATTTTTTATTCAACTTTTTCTTTCTCATTTTTCACAACTCAAAAAATCTCTACTCAAACTATCTAACTGTTTATTTACAAACAATTTTACTACTATTTACAAAAATTTTATCTTATCTCACTCCTCAAACCTGCTCTTAGAGTTTCCAAGCGATCTTGCCCTTTGTAGATCATGATCATCAAGCTTTTTGGGAATAGTACTTATGTGATTAGTTGGTGGTGATAGGGTATTTGGGGTGGCATGGTCTTCGGCGGGACGGGCGTTCAGACTTTAATATTGGCCATCATGACAATACGAAGCAATTGGATGACACAGGTACATAAATATGTTTTGTACATATACATATATATATATATATATATTCGCCAGATTGATCATATATATAAATTATATGATTCTTTTACATATTAATTCATATAAGAGTACTCTTAAATATGTATGTTATTGGATTTGTAGGCTGAGGAAGCCAGCAAGCGTGTAAGCAAGATGTCAAGTAGTCCCAAACCAGACGATCAATTGGAATTTGAACATTAATAGAATTCTTGATGTTCATGAATCTTAACTGCCACCGATCGATATACGTACCCACCAATTTGAGGCTTTTGTTTTTCATTTTTTGTTCTGATCTTCAAATCATGTATTGATGTCGCTCTTCTCTGCTTTAATTTGTGAGTTAATTTGCGTTTTAAACTCCAATAATATATTGGTGTAGTACCATTATTCTCGCAGAAAATTCTTGCGAGATCGATCCTTCAATTTGATATCAATTAATCCCACATCGGAAGGTTTTCATAGGTCAAAGATGCTAATATTATCTTGAAAATCCATCTAACTCATGGCGTGCTTACTTTCAGGAAAATTACTTTGACATGGATGACTTCTATGGACTTTGGTAGCAAATCAATTTTGGAAAATACTATTTATTATCATTTTAATTATTATTCTTGCTAGGTCCAATATTTCCCTCAAGGGAGTGGATCGAACCCTATTTGATTAAGGTTTATGGGCCCCAATGCCTATGGGCCGGCCATGTGGTTATTAGAAACTTAGCGGTAATAGAACGGACAACTTGGAGAATGAATGACTCTAACACGACACTCGCCCCATTGGCGAGATTAGGGTCCTAATGGCTTGCATTCTAGTATAAGAAGGAAGGAAACTAAACCTAGGAATAGGCCCTACTATATGGATTCAATCATCCATATAAATATACACCAAGATACACAAAAGAAATTGGAATAAAACAAACAAAAACACGACTTATCATAACTGACTTAGGTATTGGAGATGTTCCTCACGATCTCGACCCACTCTCATTTTCTGGTTACAGGTTATAAAGACTAGTTGCGAGAATACAAAATATGTACTCAACAATTCTATAATCAATATTTATTGTTATAATGCCAACTTATTTACATATATATAAATCAAAATAACATATTACTTTTCATTAATCATTTATTATCACATAGCTAATACGAAACAAAACATAATTAAAAAGATAATGAATAACACATCTCATTATTTTATACCAAGACACATATGTTGATTATCTACTAATAGACAACAACTTTTTTGCTTGCAAAATCTCAAGTCCATCCACATATACAAAATGAGTAGTTCTACTCATCTGCCTATTTACTCCATATACACCAGACACATGATGACACGGCATTTAAATTTTTTTTTTTTAAAATGCATGCATTTTGGTTCACCCTACCCAAAACAGATCTGATGGGATTTCAAATTTTTTCCTTCCCACCGCTTGACCCCTCCGCCAGCTTCACCCCTCTGTCTGGGGCCCCTACCAACTTCACCATTTGGGCTACCACCAGCTTTGACGAATCAATTCTGGATGTCCATCAAAACCTTTTTGGGATCTTCTTCTAGCTAGGTGATCGCCATGGGACTAAAGAAAGAGATCTAGATCTTATTGAAGATTTTGAATGAAGTTGGGGAAGACCTCTTCTCTGAACAGAAGAAATGTTCCTAGCACCTCGAACAAAATGTCCACCTACTCCCTCATATGCAAGTTGAGATTGTGTGAACATGGGTGCCATAGCATCATCATGAAAAACCCTCATGAGCTTCTCGCTAGTCGCTATGCATGCCTCATTCAAACCACTTCGAAAGTTCTTGAGTCTCAATTACCATGTATAACATCTAACTAACTAGTGATCCTCTCTTTACCACTCCCAAAATTTAATCTAGAATTTTTGGGCGAGAGGTCTCGGTGTTGATGGGGTTGAGGGATTTAGGTACTAGATCGGACTTGGAATGGATTCGGTTTGCCACATCATAAGTGTGTGGTGTGTGATCCCTGAACCAACTTAGGAATAAAATTTTCCATACAAAATATTGACGAAAACTCAAAACAACCCATCCACTCTTGGTCTCAAAGTCGAAATAAGAACATGTAAGTAATCTAGAGAGCATCACTATTTTATAAATATGAATAATGTTAGATATAGTTATAGGTTATGCAAGTGTTGCACATTTTTTTTGAAAACAAGTTAGGTCTACCGTTAAAAAATTAATTTTTTTAATATGAGTCTTATATTTACTCACTTTTTTAAAATGGGTGTATAGTATTTGCATACTAGATGGCTGCAAACATCATTTTTGTATATTATAATTACCCCAAAAAGCTTTTACCCAAATTATGCAACTTAAAGCTTGAAAAACAAAAGTACAAAAAGTGAATCTTACCGTATTTATAGTCAGAAATATGTATCTTTTATATTATTAAATGCTCAATAAATATCATATCATATCTTCTATATATAGAAAGTGTGTATAAAACGAAAAATCTTGTTTTTAACGGTTTTTCTTGTTTTTTCGTTAAAGTTAACACTGTTTTTTTAAATACGTGTGGATGTAATCGGCATATAGAATGAAGACATAAATGTTAAGAGAGATAGCATTCAATATTGTTATATGATTTATTAATCACAATAATTTCAATACTTAATAGTTTATATAATAATAAGTAATTAAATATTAGTTATTATATTTTTCTTTCTTCTTAACATATACACATGTATTAGATGCATAAGACGTGAATCCCTAAGTATAATACACATGTATTAGACATTTCATTAACTCAGATTATTGAGTATTCCAAATTTAAAAATCTCATATAATATATAATACAAGTGTGTTTAATCCCATGGTAGTAGGACGTAGCTTCCGCTAAGTCATATTCCATATGTGGGCTTACTATGATGGGCACGTGACAAGGCCGTAATCCTTGAGTTAATCACGATAGAGTAAATTCGGCCAACAACTTCAAAATATATTTTAGGATTTATATATATGCTATATATAGAAAATATTATACTACAAATTTTATAAAAATATTATATTTTAACTTTATGTTGATCCTGATCGACTCAACCAATAGCAAAATAAGAATTTCAATATTGTCTCTATTGATCGTCTACAGGACGACATAAATTAATGAATTATAATACAAATATCAAACGACACATATTTTGAACTACCGTTTGTGTTGGACTTTTATTAAATTTTTCGTATACATTTTTGTTAAAATTATGGATGTTATAAACATGTATTGGATTATATAATATTTTGAACTAATTTTTTTTATCTTCTCCAATATGTCTTAAATTATTAAGTGACATCAATAATTTTTATAAAATATATATTATTTTTTACAAATAACCATTTCATAAAATTAGACAAATGTGCTTTACACATTACTTCCACCTAGTGTGTATATATATATATATTTCATACTTTAAACTTAAAAATTCAGACATCTGCTAGCCAATGATTAGTTTATTTTCCTTTCTCATATATATTGAAAAAAGCTACCATGA
This sequence comes from Carya cathayensis, assembly GCA_011037825.1. Lineage (NCBI taxonomy): Eukaryota > Viridiplantae > Streptophyta > Magnoliopsida > Fagales > Juglandaceae > Carya > Carya cathayensis. The sequence continues at coordinate 186,957 of QGSO01000541.1, forward strand.
CCACCAATTATTACCACTCTAGTTAATTGCTCAGCAAATTTTTTTCTTTGTTTTTTTAACTTAATGATTAATAACGTAATTTTAAGTATATTAGTATATTTTTAAAAAAATATATATTTAAATATATCAAAAAATATGAACAGAAAAATTAAAAAACCAAAAAAAACTAGCGACCAAATAGAGTGATGCTACCGGCAGAATAGCCTGCTCCATATATATTTGTCAAAGTGCTTACAACAGTACTGTTTAATTATGATGAATTCAATAAACATCATGACAAACTTAACGTTATACAAATAGATTTTCTCAGCCTAATAAGTATGTTCTCCAACATTCATGGTCGGTAGCAAAGCAAATCTTCTATTATTAATGTTTAATTATGGTTTATGATCATGTCCGGCCAAAACCTGAAATCATCATTCATTATTACCTTACATGATGTGTCAAAACTTCTACCTTCTTCTAGTGGATGATTTCATTCTACAAGTGTATGGTCTTGATTAATTCGGTTGTTCAATATTATATAATTGCAGCATTTAATTTTATTTAATCGCTATATATGTAAGTCAAAGATATATTATTTAAAAGATGTGACATCATTTAGATATATACAACGTAATTTCTGGATCACGTGAATTCACAAATTCAAACCTCGTGAAATTGGACTCTTACATGATTGGTTAAACCTATGATATTTGATGTTATCCTCCCCTTGAAACTCTTTTCTTTGATAAAGGAGCCATAACTTGAAGAGAAAGTCAAATCAATTATTCGAGGCAACGTACAGTCTGCATTTCAAAATAACATACATCGATCTAGCCAAAACACCTTTAACGGATATTTTCTCCAATTAAAGCACCCTTCGCAGCTAGCCACTCATTCCTCCCACTCAACTATTGCAATATCATCATTTTTTTACCGTTCCTTTTTTGATTTGTCCAAAGAATATGGGCCCTGAATTAACGGTCATTGGCCCTACCTTCTCTTCATTGTCCGGAACGAATGAATTAATTCTCGTCCTCTGTTCTTCTATCCCTCGTATTTTTAAGTTTAACGTTAAAAAATAAATAAATAAATAAAAATAATGCAACATTTAGTTGTAATGTGCACAAGTACAATACAGCTATTTTAAAAAAGAATAAAATTTATTATTAAAAAATTAATTTTTTTTATATAAGTAACGTATTTATTTATTTTTTTAAAAATAATTGAATGACACTTGCACACTCAAAACTTCATCTATCATTTTTTTTAAAAACAATATTTAATCTATAAAGAATTCTCACAAGAATATATACTCACAAATTGATGCAGTTAAATATAATCCTTCCTATAATAAATTTTCTTTTACTATAAAATAGATTTGACGTCAAATCATGATGATTTGTAAAAATATTTTGGTAGATTTAGTACTTCTCTTAACACAATATTAAACAAATCAAGAATAGATGGATGACATCGAGGAGGCAAGGCATGGGAAAAACTGATAAAGATAAACAACATCAAAGCATACATGAATAAAAGAATGAAAAGATGATCATTATACATGCATTGGATCCACACTCAATTAATTCTACGCACCGGAAATTAATGCACTAACAACTTTGTGTACATTATGACAATTATACATTTAGAATCAGATAACGTATCATAATCTGCAATATTACCAATTACTGCGTATGAACGATTTCTTTGGCAGAAACACAAATAATGGGGCAAATGCTGCAAACAAAATGTCAAGAACCCCATAATACTGATGCCTAAAGAATGTTGGAGCTTTTTCTTTTATCATGATATCCTGTGATCTGATCACTCTTCACCCTACAGTAGAAACGGCAAGAGGAACCAATGCACCGCCGCCTGATCCGAAGAAAAACAGGTTCCCCGACTCGGCCGCCATTAATGGTTTTCCGAACCGTGTTGACTGGTTCATAGACTCGCCTATACTTCGGCCTGCCATCGTCACCAGCCTCAATCCTTCTCTCTTCTCTCTCGTTGTAATCAGCTTCATCTTCGTCTCGCTTACCAAATCCCACATCCGATCGTTCCTTTTTCGATTTGCGAACAGCAACAGTAACCTCTCTTTGCAGTCCTGAAACCTTTGCAAGGTGTTTAGCATCTGAGTCAGATCGCCCTCACTCAGGTTTTCCGTTCTGTCCCAGAGTTCCGAAACTCGGAGGAAGATTTCTAACTGAACCAACCTGTAATCTTCGCTCACCATTCTCACCACCTCGTAAACCAAATCGTTCCTCTGAAGGTGTAGCGAATCTGGTACCTCGCAGATTCTTTCGGCAAAATCCACAAGAACATCCAACTCCCTCAACAGATCCGAGTCCAAGAACGTCAAGAATCTCTCTTCTTTATTTTTGTCGTTATTCGTGCCTAAAGATGAACAAAAGTAGTAACCCAAAACCTTGGAAACCATCAAGTTTTGCTCCACTAAACCCGCGTACCATCTCACCCACGATGACAATTCCCACATTTCCGCCCCGGAACCGTCTCTAAAAGTCGAAAGATTGAGAAAGTTTCTGCCACCAGAAGAAGGATAGAACGAAAGCTGATCGTTGAGAATGAAGGATCCCCTGGTGATGATGTTATGAATCGTGAAAAGGCATTTGATGGCAACCGGAGCGCTGTGCGTGCCATGCAGGCGAGCCATGATCGCATCTATGCAGGAGCATGCCGTTAGGCGGGACCCGTTGCCGAGGGTGAGAACAGCGGCGACGCGCTTCTCCGACGGAGGGCTGGACGGGTCGTGGGTGGTGGCGAGGAGGACGGCGACGTTTACAGAGGAGGTGGAGAGAGTTGCTTTGATCAAGGAGGCTTTGTCTTTGAGAATATCTATGAGATTTCTTAGCTTCTTTAGCCCACTCATGGCAGGCCGAAGAAAGATTGCAAGGTGGAGAGGTGGTGGAGACAAAGGGAAAGATCACAAGAAGACATAACACGCTGGAGCCTTTGGATACTTTAATTTTAGTTATGTCTCTATTAATAGTTTCAATATAAACGTAAATTGCGTTAAACAAATGCTATAAAACTTGTTAATACGAGTTGGAGAAATTCATCCTATATATAATAAATAAATAAATATATATATACATATATACATATATATGTATATACACATATGGATATTGCTATAGCCACATATAAAAGTATAAGATGTAGACATCGAATAAGCTATTTTACTTTCTTTCTTTTTCGTTTTTTTTTTCATATATTTATTTTATATTTTTAAATATTTTTTATTTAAAATTACAACATCATTTAAAAATACTTTCTTAATCACTAAATAATAAATAAATAAAACAGAAAATTAATGGTCACTATCAGGGACTTCTGTATATAACTATAAAAAAAATGAGGTTTTAGTTACTAATAATCTTTTCATTATTATTAATTAATCACAAAAATTCATTTTTATTATAGAATGCATTATCCTGTATATATGCCGGCTGCCTCCCATCTTTTACTATAGATTTGTTTGAGCACGGTTATCAATTATTCGTGCTAATAGGAATATTATAAAAATGGTGTGAGGTTTGACATCTCACATGTAGACCACTTCAATATAGAAGAAATTAAGAAGGAATATTATTGTCAAAATAGGTACAAATCCTACGCGTTATAATATTTATATATATATATATATTATCTTTTATAAATAGACCAAGCATTACTTAATGGGCAACGAAGTAACCTGTTGACCAGCTTTTGTTTATAAGAAAGTTTGTAATCGTGTTTTCAAAAGTCATGTCCAGAGAAAATCATCGGAGTCAATCCGACGAATCATGTTTAAAGCCAAACAATTAATTAAAGATCACTAATTACCAAATAAAGTTATGACAAATCGATAGGATTAAGATTCTCTTAAAAAAAAATTTTTTCTAAAAACTCAATTAAAAGAAATATGAGACCATATATATTAATATTAAGTTAAATTGTGGTATTTATTAAACATTTAGGGTTAATTTGGTTGTTGGAATGCACTGAAATCAATTTAGTTCAGTTTAATTTTAAACTAAGTCTAATATCCAAACACACAATTTTCAAATTACTAAACTTATCTTAATTTAAAATATTTTTACACGTGAGACCTATAATATTTTTCAACTCAACACCTCTTTACATTTGGGACCTATAATATTTTTCAATTTTTTATAAATAGTACTTATAAACTAATTTTAATATCCAAACACATCTAAACTCATCTTAGATAGATCCTATAAAATTCACTCTACTATTCATAAAGAGGTGAACTCAACTCAACTCAATATCTAAATGCAGCCTAGAGCCTAAAATAGTGTTTGGAAAAATTGATATGAATAACATTAAATATTAATTATAAGATTTATTTCTTATGTTTATACGTACACAAACGTCATTGACTCGTTACCAATAGGATGTGCTGTTCTTGAGTGGTTGTCTCGAATCAAAAAGCTCGAACGCGCGGCTCGGTTTTGACCAGAGTCCAGCTCCTACCTTGGTATGTCCACGTCTCCACATTAGGCTACAAAATCCGGAGCTTCGACTATACTCGATTGGTGCCTGGTGGTTGATGGAGACAAGTTTGGCATGAATTTCTCATGAGCTTGTTTAATTGCCACACGTAATTGTATTGAAGTCTCTTTACCGACGTGGTGATCATGATTTTTCAAATATTTAATAATTTGACTAAACTCGTCAAACTTTGTAATTAACAGACAATTTCAACAAAGGCAACTTTTCATTTAAGATGTCATGATTCCAATATTAATGTTCAATCGGCGAGTTAAATTTTCAAACAAACTAGTCTCGAGAAAAAAAATATATATATATAGTTATTTTTATATATTTTTTATACACTCTACTAATATGATTAAATGAGTCATTTTTTTAAATATAAAATAATTATTTTGACCAATTATATTAATAAATTATATAAAAATAATTATGCATGACAGTTCTTAAAGAACGAGCCCGTACGTAGTTGGAAGGCCAAGCCTAAGGCCTCAGGAGCTAAGCCCAGCTCTTCAGGGTGAGAGTTGCGTGCCCAAGTATCCAACCGATGGATGCGTAAAGAATAATGTGATAAGTAGGTAACACCTCCTTCTTATTAGAAAAGTTATTTTATCAGTTAATTCGAAATAACCAAGGATAGACTCAGAAAGTAGTTTGTTCATATATAGTACTAATCACCAATTTATGGTCTTATAAATAACACTTACAGATAAATTTAAAAGATTCATTTAGATATGCATATTGAGATCACTTTTACGAGGCATCGGATGTCTTCTGGGCACCCCGAGCGGCAATGTTATTTGTTGCAGCTTATGATCCGTGCTGTTGAAAATGTGGAACACGTACATCCCCAACAAAGACGATACGTACGGGCATGGTTAATTTGATATATACTGACGTGAAGATTCCTTGATTAACTACTCTTTGCAAGTAGATCAAGACAACAGCAGAAAACCATTTCAAAAAACAAATTAAAGCAAAATTTTTATGGTTTTTAATCTGCTAGCTAGAGTCAATCTGAAATCTGTTACTGTCCAAGCAGTTGAGCATTTAACTGTCTAACATCACAATTAATAGATCGTAAACCAATTGAATCAATCCTTTCCAAGATGAGGAAATTAATCACGACACTAGTTAGGATATAATGAACAAAGAAGAAGGTTCTTCTCACTCGGTTTTCCGTTGCTTTGTTGTTTTCACACACGTTGTTTGTACATTCAATAACGTTGGAATTACGTGAAAACAAAGCAATGGAAAAACATGAAAAATTAAAGATACGTAATTAATTACAGTTAGGGAGGAAGAGAAAGGTCAACAAAATGCAGGTACATGACACAGATCAGGTTAAAATACATGGAAAGGTAAGAGCCCCGGCCCCTTTCGTCGAAGGAAAGTGAGGGTGTGAAGCAAAGAAAAACGCGTAAGGTTATACAAAGAAAACGTGTCGCAGACCCTCTTCATTTCGGCGCGTTTGTGAGGACATGATGACCAACGGAGAAAGGGACTAGCTTTAAGTTCCGGTAGGTCGTAGAACCACGGAAAAACTCAGTTGCAAGGAATGTCGAGGACTTTTAAAAGGCCACTCACGTACGTACGTACGTACGGTTGGAACAAATTTTACAAAACAATTTTAATATATATATATAACAATATGCTTAAAATATAATTATATTTTTTATATCATAATAAACCCGACTTGTACAAAATTTATATATTTGAACTTGTACCTAACATTACTTTATTAAAAATTATAATTAATTATTATAGTGTATTATGAAATGCCTTAAACTAGCTAGACACTAGACCTTTGAACCAACCGAAAACCAATCGGAATCTCCGTCTAGTGGCCCAAATCGACACCGGCCTTTTGAACAGTCAGAATCGGTCCGGCCATAATTACTCCTCCTCATTGGCCAGTTCGATTGGTTTCCATCTCTTAAAATTTCAACTTCGGTTGGTTCGATTTCTGAAAAAAATGAAAAAAAAAAAAAAAAAATCTATACACTTAATTCTCATACACATAATGTATTGGCACTACAAGAGAAGCGGGTTTTTGTTATTAAAAAGACTATTTCCGATCAAAACTGTAAAAAATAGTCTTTTGATCACTAAATTTTGATAACAAAAGCTCGCTTCTCTTGTAGTGTGGGCACTATGATTCAGTCATGTTGTAGGATATTTCAACTGCAAATGATAGACACCAAAGGAAAATCTATACACCGACGGGTCCGAATTTCTTTGCATTTCTAAGCGCATGTATGACAGTAGAGAAAACAATTCTAGCTCGAGACAAGCCAGACCGAGTTCCAAAATTAGCTAAGAAGTAGGCTGTTAGGCTTGAGCTCATTCTCTTGGGCTTGTTGCTAGCCCTCATTGACAATTTCCTTTTTCAAATATATGATCTCGTGTGCAATATGTCAAACCGGTACTTATCTTAAATACTCAAGTGGATGAAAATTGATCATTTTATCCAATTAGTATTAAAAAGAGTGGGCAAATACATGGAATCACATTGTTGTCTGGGCACCCTGTCCACCAATAATATTATAAAAATAGTTGTCAATTGCACAAGATCTCATATTTATGCACAAATGTATGCATAAATCACATGATCTACACAATATGTGCATAAATTGCACGATCTACACAGATTTGTGTATAAATGGAGAAGAAGAAAGGACTTAGAGGAGGAAAAAAAGAAAAAGAGAGAGAAAATGAGGAGGAGAAGAAAAATATGAGATGGAGAATCACAACATTGAATAGAATGGGGGAGAGGAGAGGTGGGTGGATAGAGAAGAAAGTGAGAGGATAGAGAAAGGAAATTAGAGTTTTGATATTGAGTAGAATTATACTACATACAGTCATGGGCTTTTCAAGCGTCACATTCTTAGTGGGGTCCATCATTAAAAAACTAATTTTTTTTTATGTGAATGCTATATTTACTTATTTATAAAACAAAATGTGGCGCTTGCATATTTAATATCATTTCTCTTTGACTTTCATTGATGTTTTATTTTCTAAAAAATATAAATACAGGTGGGCAGGTGAAAACCACCCAATCGGGTTAGCACCTCACTTGCCCCGTCTGCATTTCAATTTTTTCTTTAGGCCCTGTTTGAATATTGAGCTGAATTAATATAAGTTGAGTTCTTTATGAATAGTAGTTAATTAAAATAATGGAGTGACTTTTGTAAGGCTCACCTAAGATGAGTTTAAATATATTTAAATGTTAAGATAAATTTAAATGTATTTATAAAAAATTGAAAAATGTTGTAGGTCATGCGTGTAAAAAAATGTTGAATTGAAAAAAATTGTGAGTCTCATAAGTAAAAAATTTTTGAACTGAGATGAATTTAATAATTTAAGAGTTAAATATTTAAATATTAGACTCAATTTAAAATTAGACGAAATTGAATTGATCCTAATCAAGTCTAACTTCCAAATGGGCCTTTAAGCAGTCAGCCCGCACTTGAATCTGGCCGGATTGCAGCAGCCCGCTGCCAACCCTGCCCTAGTCTCAATGACTTAATAACATACGTTAGGATTTGTTAATGATATAATAAAAAAAAGAGTATTGAGACGAGACAAAAGTTCCCGTTAGGTTTAACGACAATATTGTAGATTCTCTTTGAAGTTAGATTCTTAGTTATAAAATAATCAGGAATTTGGTCTAAGCAAAATTTATAATTTCTAGTGAAATATATGTATTTTACACTCACATTTCCGATTCAGTGGGTCGTAAAAGTGGTTTCAATATCTATGTGATAATGTGAATTCAGTAAATAATGAAAGGGACAGAATTGAAGAGAAAAACACAATGTACACGTAATCTGAATTGGTCAAACGCCGGAAAACTCAATCCATCAAGTTATTAACCTCCTAAACTTGACTGTCAGGCCGGAGCCGATCCGACGAACTTTCTCCGACGTCGTCCATCGACGCCTTTTGAGAACGTGCTGAACCCGTCCGGGAAAGAAAACTTCTAGTCAGCGGAAATCGCCACCGGCCCGATCGGTTGACCCGCTCTTGGAACATATAGTTTCTTCCACCCCCAGTCCCCACACTGGCACTCCGGTATCCCCTCCTCGAACTCCTCACTCGAGGAAACGCCGTGCTGCTGCTCGTCCGATTCAAGGTCGAGTTTATCAGTCGACTCCTTACGTCCTCCGGTAACCTCAGCGTGAACCTCTCGCAGTTCTCGCCCGGTTGAACCAGTGAGTGACCCGTCGAGTGTGACCGCGGGAATATCCCGGTAATTCGGAACCCGGATGACCGAGAACGGGGTGGACGGTTCTGATTGGTCCCCTGAGCATGATTTACTAAATTCACGTTCGGAGCATCTAACTCTATGACGTGATTATCAGCGACACGAGATTGAGTCTCGTCGGTATCGGGTAGCCGATCGGGTTCGACCGGATCGTTGTCGAGATCGGGAATATGCAATACCGATGGGATTTCGCCGGGTTTTAAGATCAGATTGGCCCGACAAACGGGGCACGTGGAGTGAGAAGCCAACCAGGCGTCGATGCAATCGGTGTGAAAGACGTGGCTGCACTTGGGGAGTAAACGCAGCGTCTCGTCGTCTTCAAACTCGTTCAAACACACGGCACACTCCAGCGAACCCTTGCCGATCTTGAGCCCCTTGACTGTGGAATACACAAAGGTCGGGAAGCTGTCGATAGTGCTCGAGTCGAGGCCACGAGCCATGCGAGAGCGCCGGTCGTTTCCACCGACAGGGATGGAGTGGTCGAGGAGGCCGCGGATGCGGTAGTCTCTGCACTGGCGCATGTAGACTGAGAGAAAGCCGAGGACAAAGAAGACCGCGACGAGGATCACCATGATGAGTGCCATTCGCTTGTCGAACTTAAGACCGGCGAGTGGGTCCTGCGGCCCACCTTGCGGTGGCGGAAAGTACTGTGCGCCGGCGAGCGGTGACAACTGTATCAGAACAAGCAGCTCGACTATCCAACCGACGCCATGAACGAATCTCAAGAGCCCGGAAATCCTCCCGCTGTGGTTCTGCTGCTTGAGGGCTGTCATCACTCATCCGGGTCGAAGCAAGCGAGCGAGAGTAGTGAGTTCAGAGTAGAGGATCAAAAGTCTACCATGGCGGCACCGTCTGAATTCGTTTACCTACTGATCTAATTATTCGATTGTCGCGGAAAGAAGCAAAAGAGCAAAGGAAAAGCAGAAAAGGGTGGAAGTTAAGACGCGGTTTGGAGTTATCAAGTGGGAAAGCTAGCGGGGGAAATCATAATTGCTAAAAGCAAGAGAGAGTTGTACAGTATATAGCATATCAATTTCACCCGCTTGTTCTTGGCTTTCCATGAAAAACAGCGAGATTACGGTTGGTATGTATGTTTGACTCCGGAACAGGGTTGAGGTCCCACGTGGGACCCTCGACGTAGTACTTTTTGTTTTAGAGAGAGTATGTAAAGGATACAGGACCTAAGGTTGTCTGTGATGTACGGTCGTGGCTGCCGCGTAACACAACGACTACCGAGGGTCGTTGCTCACAAGGTCAATTCGATAACATCAATGATTGTCGCGGCCTGCCTGCGTATGCACCAACGTTATGCTTAGGATTTGCCGTTGATCATCTGCTTTTATATACGAGTAAATTAGTAATGTTAACTGCTTGCAACACATTCAAGTCTCGGCTTAAAAATAATTATAAAAAATTGAGTTTTTAATATATATATATTCTATTTTTCTTCAAAGTTTACACGAAACATTGAGATCATTTGTATAAATTATTATATATACACAACATTTGGTATCTTTTTATTCGTATATTTTTTTTATGATTTTTGTGTCTTACTTCCGCTTAGGATCTGACGAAAGGCTACGACATTAGGATGCACACAAAACGCGTTACACGCTTCTCATTTTGTTGAACATTATGTGCTCGTATACCCACCATACATATATGAGATAATTGCAATCGAAAACAAGAGAAATAAGTTTAATTCATCAAATTATCCATAAGTCGCATCACCATTATAGTTAGGATATGACAGACCATAATTTGTTCATTTCCCAACTTAAAATAATCAACATAGTACCACAGGACAACAATATATAACTCAAAAGGAGACAAACCCTAATATTATTAATCGGGATGCACTGGTTCCTCTTGCTCATAATCCCCCTCATTCCTACATTTGCATAAAATCCTATGGTTTTTATGAGTGAAACCGTAGTGAGACTAACACAATAAAATTTTGAGGAAATTTCAATAAGTTATAACTCGAGAAAAGTAATAATGCATGAAAACCAACTTACCAATCCTTATTTTATTTTAAATGTGTGCACCACGGTCTCTCTTTAGAATGTTCATACACACACCTTGGCTCCTATCCCCACACAGTGGGTAACGATTCACGAATAAGTTCATAACAAATGACACACTCGAGGGTTATCATCTTGTCTAACACCATAGTCACACAACGACAATACAAGGGACGTTGCTAAGTCCTTAGATGCTCCCAAATAACCATAAAAGCTGTATTAAAATAATGTCTCATCATGACTTGGGTCATGTTTCACCCACACGCTCACATTGTACTCCTCTTATGAACAAAAAGTAAGTAGTGTTTTTAAAGAATAACATCAACCTTTTTAGCAAGACTGCTAGTAAATCACAATGGTGTGTTATTCAACAGAAAAATCTCAATTCAGGGTAACAAGGTTGTAAATCATAACACATACTCACAGTCATTAACCATCATTCGTAGCGTTGTCATGGAAATCAAAGAGCCTGCATTAGCAGTAAGTTCTCACTAGGAGTGTAATTAGTCCAATCTAGTCTAGGGGGTCATAGACCAAAACTTGTCCACCCATTTTTTGGACCGAATTGGACCGTTAACTATCGATCCATATGGCCATATGGGTTAGGAATTTTTTTTTCTCTTTTCTTTTTTTGGCAGATAAATTAATACAACAAATTAAATAAATTAATAAAATTAAAATTAAGTGAGTTCTTTAATGTAAATTATGTAACTAACTCATTAAAAGATAATTCTATTTATGATATTAATAGTTACTAACTTAATACTTTATATTAGTATTCATAATGGCCTATATTAGAATTCTAACATTTTATATATGGTTAATGAATATTAAATAATTATATTATCTATAAATTATTCATGCTTACTTGCAGCTTATGTATCTTAAAAAAAATTTATCTAATTACTTTAATTAAGTATAAATAGTATCATATGTATTTACATATAATAACATATATTATCATATGATATATTAGTTAATTGATAGTATATATTATTTTATATTTTATATGGTCAATGGTGATAGATTAGATGAAAATTACATAATTAACTTATACAACTAATATATAAAATAATATTTTAAAAATTTATATATATGTAAACACATTTTGATCTAGTCCAATCCAAAAAAGCCACACCTCGAGCCCAGATTGAAAATCAAATTTCTCAAACATCTTGAACTAAGATTAACCAACATAATTTTCGATCTGGTCAATTTTTCCAGTCTGGACCAAAAACTTTTCCCTCATCGTTCTCGATCACTTTGATTATTGATGGCCTGGCTTCCCTAAATTTTGGCCAACCAATTAAGTACCTACGTCGAAAACTTTTTTATTTTAATCTCGTTTCAAGGAATCAATGATCTGCTGGGTGAGAACAATAATAATGATTCATCCATTTTGTATACAAACTAATTAACAATGGTTCAAAAATGGTTATTATCTCCATCACTATTTGGATATATAAGCAATACTATTTATCTACATAAATATTTTTTTTTTCTCCCTTTCTTGATATTTCTCATAATTAAACACGTTATTTTTTAAAATGAATAAATAAATAATAAAAATTAATATTTAAATAATATAAAAATAGAAGAAATAAGCTTATATATATAGACTACAGTACTTCACATATGATCATTAGCTAAATATATATATATATAGAGTGACTTGTGATTAGCTATATCATACGTACACATTTAGATGGAGTACTATTGATGAGGATAAATTTTCAAAGCGAGCATTGCTACTCATAAGCCCCATACACCACACACCTCACTTTTTTTATTTTTTTTAAATTTTTTTTTTAATTTATTTTGGATTTATTCTTTTTAAACTAATTCAATTTTTCTATTTATTATTCATATATCAAACATTTGATAAAATAAAAAAATAAAAAAATTAAAAAAATGGATGGTGTGTGGTGTATGGGCTTATGTTTAGAATTTTTCTTTCAAAGCTGGTGAAAATGCATTTCGCTGGGTAAATATATAGGCGGTCAAGGCTCTTGATTAAATTTCAGAGGAAACTAATCCTATATATATATACAAAAGTCAATAGTTCTTCCAAGGTCTCCGGCCAGTGGATCTGGAATCTTTTAGACCATATTGTAGCCAACTTGAGTTTAAAATCAACGTAGCAGCCGTAGGTAGCCATCCGTTTTGTTGGAAAAACGAGAGAGCGTGCACTACAACAGATTGCATTTTTCCCGGCGATAATAAATCGCTGGGAAAAGCATAAAAATCACCGCCATACAACTATCCCGGCGATTTCTAAGTCGCCGGTCAATCGCCGGTACTATTCAGTCAGTTCCTATATACTACGGCAGAAAATAAAAATCGCTGGCAAAAATAGACCCTATGGCAGCGATTTCTAAATCGCTGGGAAATAAATTCAAAAACACAATCTCATTTGGTAGCGACAAATGAGACGCTGCTATTTTATATTCCAGCAATTTTATAATCGCTGGGAAATATATTTCCTGTTAAAAATTTATTTCCCAGCAATTGTAAAATCGCTGGTATCTAATATGACAGCGATTTATTTAACGCTGGAAAAAATATTTTCTTTTTATATTTCTTTCCCAGCGATTATAAAATCGCTGGAATATAATATGCCAGCGAGATTTTTGATGCTGGGATATCATTTTTCCTTTTTAGATTTCTTTCCCAGCGATTTCAAAATCGCTGGAATATAATATGCCAGCGAGATTTTTGACGTTGGGATATGATTTTTCCTTTTTAGATTTCTTTCCCAGCGATTTCAAAATCGCTGCCATATCATATTGCAGCGATTTTCAAATCGCTGGGATATAGTTTTCCTTTGTAAATTTCTTTCCCAGCGATTAAAAAAGCGCTGGGAACTAATATGCCAGCGAAATTTTTCTGTTCAGACCTTTACTAGCGAAAAAAGGTTTTTTGCGGCGACTTTTAATCGCTGCAAATAGTGTTTTAAAAAATAAAAAAAAAATATTAAGCCAGTTGAACATATATGGCTGTCATAGCCTAAACATACAACATCCTTATCATAAAATGTACAAAAATTTACTATAAACATCTAAACAACTTTATAGTCAAATGTACACAACTTTTGTGATTAAGAGAACATAAAGGGCTATGATGACTAAAGAGAACTAAAGAAAAACTCCATCTTCTCTTCAGACGTAGTCCTCCATAGGTTTCTGATATACAATGGCCAACTTTTAAGTACCAATATTCAGGAGTAGTTGAGAAACAAGGGGAAAATCTAGTTGATCCACACACACATACACACATGTATATTGTATACATACAGCTTCGAACTGAAGGAATAAAAATTAAGGTATACTTTCTGTCAAATGAAACAATAAGGGCATATATTTAGTCAAATGAATATAGTCCAACCAAACTAGTTGGTTAAGGCTTGGTTGTATGGAATTGAGTAAGTAGACATCACATATACTCATATACTCACTCGTCTTTGTACTGCTGAATCTCACCCTCAGGAAACTCGCCAGAAGGGAAAAGGTCACTAACAGGAATGGATGGTGGATCGGTTTGCTCAGGTACTTCTTTCTTTTTCCTGTGCATAAAAAAAGAAAATAAATTTATCTACTTTAAGTAAAAATGTTCAATAAGTAAGAGAGCAATTAATGCTAGAATGAGGTTCTCACTTGCTTTTACTTTTCTTCTTTTTTTTCTTTGAAACTTCTGTAGAAAAAATTATTTCGAAATGCAACCAATTGCACGCGTTAGATACACATTGACAAATTTCATGAAAGAAAAGCAATAAATCAACTCACAAAACAAGAATATCAGATTTTCATGATAAAACCTCCAATCAGAAAATTACACCACAACAACTGAAAGATCAACCAAAAGAACTAGTTAATTATCACAAATAAGAATCTTCTTCTGAGAGAAGACGCGGGGATGAAAGAACAAGAATATCAGCTCCTAATAATTATCTAGATTTTCATTATTCTTCCTTATTTTCTAAAAATCATTCAGCACTCCCCTCTCACTGATAGTGGTGATCACTGGCAACACAAACAACATACAAAATCACGAGAAAAAAGAATTATACAGAAGAGCATATTACAAGAAATCATTACCTTTCCCCTCGTCTTCATCTTTTTTACCCCCATCCTCATCTTTTTCCAATGTCGAAGAAGTTTCAGATGCTTCGTCGTTGCCATTCACAGGCTCCGGTGCCCCAATTTGTTCAACGGGGACTTCTGTATTTAACTTTTCCTCCGACATTGATGAAACCCTGCGAAAATTAACCAATCCAATAAACATAGTTTCAATAAAAATTAAAAAATAAAAAAGAAAGAAAAGAAAAGAAATCATGAACCTTCCAAGTTTTTCCGATTTAATACGATGAGATGATTCATCTTCAGTCTATTCAATTAAGTTTCTTAGAATCAAAGGGAAGCTTATGTTTTACGGAAACATAACGAGAAATAGCGTAGAGCTCGTTTGTGGTGGCTTAAAACAATAGTGGAAAAAAATAGAAATTCATAGAATCAAAAAAGGTAAAATAAGATGAAAGTCACCCTAGATAGTCCTAGAGATGAAAAAATTGGGGAAAAGAAAACTTACCTCTTTGGAGAATATCTTGAGGTTGCGAGTGGTGGCGATGGAGCCTCCTGCGAGATAGCGGCAGCGGCTTGGCGGAGATTGGTGAGAGTAAACAACAAACTACATTCGAGACTGTAAAATGAATTCAGCAGCAAGAAAATCGAGACTGTAAAATGAAAACCCATTTCAACATTACCCATTTCAGATAAATCGAGACTGTAAAATGAAAACCCACACAAACTTCAAATCCAGCAAAACCTCTGCTTCTCCTGCTTGCATTTTGGTGAGAGCGGTTTGAAGTCACCTAGAAGGCCCTAGGGTTCGAAGTCAGAGGGTAGAACAAGAGTGAGAGAGAGAGAGAGAGATACACGAAGATGAGCAAACACTTCAGAGGAAGAGGCCGATCGAGTCTGAAGATGAGCAAACACGGGCGATCGAGTCTGGTTCAGCTTCCGTTGGGAGGAAAATGGGGTGGGGGTGGTGTTCGAAATCGGCTGAGAAGGGTGCTCCTCCGATTTTGGAGAAGGGAGGAAACAGAGAGAAGTGGAGAATGAAAGAAATCGGGGGGAAAAATAAATTTTTTTCATTTCGCGCCCATAAAGTGACGTTGTTTAGAACGCTGTGAAATTTTTTTTCTTTGTTTCCAGCGATTAATCAACGCTGCGATAGTTTTAATTTATGAATCAGTTTGGAAATGGCCGGCTTTAATTTTAAATGTTGCAGCGATTAAAAAATCGCTGCAAAATATAACTTTATACATCAATTTTATTTACAACGATTTAAAAATCGCTGGAATAGATCAGATTTCTTGTAGTGGTGGAGTAAAAGAATTAAAAAGGACAAATTGTTCATGTTTAATTCAGTCAAGATTACTTGATGGGGAAGTTTTTGGGGGCCATGCATGGATATCCCCACAAGCTAGCTCTAGGTAATTTACCATGCGTGCATGGAATGGCTTGATTTTTTTGTGATAAAAAATTTTGAACGCAATGTTTTTAATCCCCATATTCTTATTATTTTATTGATAATTGAGTAAAAAAAATGATAGTTGCAATTGTGAATGTGCAAACGCCGCATACATAATCACTTTCAAAAAAGTGAATAAATACAGGATTCATATAAAAAAAAATTAATTTTCTAACAGTAAACCTCACTCTTTTTCAAAGTGACTACATAGTATTTGTGCATTCTATGACAGTATGTAACAATATTACTCATAAAGATAACAAGACAATCAAAGATGATTTTTTACAGGATCATGATCATCTCATGTACGTCTCCATGATAAAATTAGCAAAAGTTGGTAAGTTATGCGCGCCATATATGCATGCAGGTTGATGCTATATATGATGGATCTTGGCAGCAGATCGACCAAGATTGAAAGGAAAGAGTTGTCCCCCCTCCTAGAGATGATTCTTCATATATACGCATCGATCTTCTTCGCTTGCATGACTGACTGCAAGTACGTACGTAGAACTGGCGCAATTGCTTTAACTGAATTTGGGTTGAGTAATATTGCTTCTTTTAAGGCATGCTAGCTAGCTGCTACAATTTTTCCTTGGCGGTCTGGAAACATTAAGGCAGCAACTATTGAGTAGTTATGATCGATCAGGCACGATTGCATCAAAATTGAATTTTATGTATTATAAAAAAAACTGTTTATTTACTGTTAGTTATTTATTATTAAAATGACTAGCTAATTCTTGTAAAAAAAAGTCTATTCTGGTCGCAAATAGTAATGAAAGGTGCGTTGAGGGAGGGGGCATTAATGACTTGCAAAATTTCATGTTGCAGATTTACTGACGGAGACATTGGCCTCTCGAGCGAAATCAGGCAGAGTTGAACACTCGAGGTGCGCTCAACAAGTCGCTCGAGCCAAGTTAGGCAGAGTCGACCGCTCGATGTTCACTCGACACCCCGCTCGAGCGAACATCGTATTTTGACAGATCTAGGGTTTTCCGCCGTCACACCATATGAAAGTGATTTTTCACTTTATGGCCGTACCTTTTGACTAGAGAACGCCTTTTGGGAGAGAAAAACACATCTAGAATGATTCAAATCAATCGTTTTGGAGAGGGGATTCCACATATTGCACGTACGTCGGAATCATACACGAGCACAGTCGAGAGAAAAGCCTTGAATCAGATCCTTTAGTTTTTGACGACGAGTTGCGGCTGCAAGGAGTATTTTTCAGCGTTTATTTTCTTCCATTATTCTCAGAACAATTATGGTGAATTCGTTTATGTTGAATTCTATTTCTAGTATGAGCTAAACTTTCTTTATTCTAGGAAAACGATGTAATCTAATTCCGAATTATGCTTGATTGTCTATGCTAATTTAAGGCGATTCTCTCTTTGTTTATCTGATTTATTCTGAGTTTATTGCTTCTAATTAACTGGCCATTGACTAGATGATTTTTAATCTTGTGATTTGCTATCAAAAGAGGGAATCATAGGGTAGATCTTGAATATTTCAGCATAGGTAAGTATAGAGATCGAAAGACTTGTATGAACCTATGTAGTAATTAAATCATTGATCTTATTGCTTTCTTGTTTATTTAAATTGCATATTCTTGTGTGAATTGATAAACAAGAATAATTTCCAATTGACTATCGAAAGAGGCTTTTGGATGAATTAGAGATTTGCTAATAGACAAAAAGAATTAAATTAAATTAGCTGGATGAGAAAAGCATAGTGACGAATTAGGTGAAATCGGTTTCCTAGAAGTTTTCTTTCCCATTAATCTGATCTTCAAACGTCAGTTTTATTTCATTTGCATATTTATCTTTGAGTTAATTTTAGTTTAATTTGCAACTACAAAAATCTTAGTGATTCCTCTAGATAAAATTGAGATTAGTATAATTTTGGTATTTGGCATAAGTAAGATACCAATCCCTGAGGACGATACTCTTCTTACCACTTTTATTATAAAACTACGATACTGTGCACTTGCAGTTTTGCACCGATCAAGTTTTTGGCGCCGTTGCCGGGGATTGGTTTAATCTTATTCTTTTTGTC